>VCRD01010496.1:0-12278 GCA_006783055.1 Trinorchestia longiramus | reverse complement strand
CAGCAACAACACGTATACGACAGGGCTCAACCCGCAACTGACCCTGCCCCGCATCGTCTCTCCCTCAAGCTCAGGCGTCGCCGTTGAGGTGCCAATTACTAATTTATACATTACGCCACAGATTTAAAAACCGGTATCTGTTTCTTAATGCTTGCAATTAAACGTTTAAAGGTCATAATTTCTCGTTGCTGCCGTAATCAATCTATTATAGAACAGTTAATTACGATGTTATATCACATTCAAAGATCTATCGAACACTGTGTTTGATTACTGATATTGTGTTAGAGCATCCCTGCGCACAGACGTCAAGGTTTACGTGCAACTTTGCTACGATTGTCGGGCTGATAAACTAGTCATTAAAAATCGTGCAAACTACAAACTCACCTCCTCAATGGACAAAAAAATATTCGACTTAGTGCATCTCAACTTTGTGAGTTCATTGCTTCTATCGCGAGGACAACTTATACGCTCACTCTTATTCCTAGCTCTATTCGCTGAGTTGCTGTCCATTCCCATTCCCTCAAATACTGTAGTACGTGCCTTTGTCTGCTCTTGGATAACCTGGATATCACATTCAGTTATGTACCACACGTGACCGTGTCGCTGAATTTACTTAAATGTATAACATCGCTATTTTTCTAGGATGTTCAATATTAGCTCAACTGCTTTCCAGTCACGCTCATACGGCACTATCGATCGGGCTCACGAGATTTAAAAGTGTCCCTATTACTCCTCGATAACCGTCAGTGTTAACCTGACAAATCTACGGTATAGTTAAGCCCCGTATAAAAAACCTACATATTTTTTCCGTTACCAATGTTACGTAACGGATAGATCTTTCGATCTCGAGCAAGGGTGGTAATGTAGCATGACCTGCTACCCCTTTACAGCTTATAAAATTACAAATATTAAAATAACCTTTATTTTTAGTAATAAAAATAAGACTAAAATTCGAGTGATTTTTACGAACTCTTTACAATTAAAACGTGCATATTTAGTGCACATTATAATAATAATATTAATATTAAGAGCGTTAGCCAGAGAGTAATTCCCAATCAAAACGTTTTCTGGCAACATTCTCGCGCTCGTTAACTAGACGTAGCTCTCCAAGCCACGCCACTTCTGAACTTCAACATGTGACGTTAGGTTATAATTCCCAGGTGAGCATACTATGTCTTAAGTATTTTCAGTCTTGTCTAATTTTTGTGTTTAACTTGCCGGTGTATCTGTGTTCTTTGGTGATGTTTAGAGTATCAAGTGTTGGTTTCTTCACTGTGAATTATTAGAGCAAAATCAAGTGTTAGGAATTGTTTCTAGAGATTAGAAAACCGAGGTAATGTAGCATGAATGGTATCACTCAATGTACAATTCATACCTCTGTAATAGCACATGAAAATATCAGTTAGCATTTATTTCATTAATGTAAGTTAGCATTTATTTCATTGAGGATAAGTTAGCACTTATTTCATTAATCACTAGAGACTGTCGTGACAATTATTACAATGATTTTAAAACTAAAACCAGACCCTGCTGACTAGTTGATGCAAAATTAGGATTCAGCTTATAGCATTTATCCCTAATTTTTGTACTATAAGAATTATTATATTTCCTCATGTGTACCACTATATGTGAAACAAAGAACTTGATTAAATGGTGAGTTGCTTGATAATAATCCTTACCAAATGCTGCCTACTGCACTCTGCTCTGACATATTGTGAGAGTTGTCAATGGGACTTGATGTGGTTGTTATCCGTGTATATGTGCTCATCACTTCACCATTACGTGCAGAACTTGGGCGACCGTCTGCCACCCACTTACTGCCACTTGGAACCCATTCACTGTGCACTGACTGTGCACTCGCTCTGAAGCTCACTTACTTACCTACCGTGCTGTTGCAACATTTCAAGCCACAGTCGCTATAGCTCCGGACTGGCCACTCTTACCTGAAGCTGGACTGGCCTAACCATCATCTGGACGCTCTGGACTGGCTCAAGCATCCCAAGAAATTCCAAGCTATTTCTGCTCTCGCTGTGAAGCTCACTTACTTACCTATCGTGATGGTGCAACCTTTCAAGCCACAGTCGCTATAGCTCCGGACTGGCCACTCTTACCTGAAGCTGGACTGGCCTAACCATCATCTGGACGCTCTGGACTGGCTCAAGCATCCCAAGAATTTCCAAGCTATTTCTCGCGCCAATTTCCTGGAATACAAGCTGAGTTCCTGTTGACAGATTCCTTTATTCTCCTTGAGTAAGGTCATACGGGCAGTTAGATTAGGTTTGTTAAAGTTGGTTGCTTAAAAATTCCCCAAGCACAACCAAACTTTACAAGCTTACCTCCTCAATGGACAAAAAAAAATTCGACTTAGTGCATCTTAACTTTGTGAGTTCATTGCCTCTATCGCGAGGACAACTTATACGCTCACTCTTATTCCTAGCTCTATACGCTGAGTCGCTGTCCATCCCCATTCCCTCAAATACTGTAGTACGTGCCTTTGTCTGCTTGGATAACCTGGATATCACATTCAGTTATGCACCACACGGGACCGTGTCTCTGAATTTATTTCTTAAGTCTCTAACATCACTTTATCATGATGCTCAAATATTAGCTCAACCGTTTTTCAGTCACGCTCATACGGCACTATCGATCGGGCTCACGAGATTTAAAAGTGTGTCCCTATTATTCCTCGATAGCCGTCAGTGTCAACTTGATAGATCTCCTACGGTATAGTTAAGCGCCGTATAATAAACCTACATATTTTTTTGTTGAATGTTTAAATGTTCCACCTTGAATGTGTTCGACTTTAGTATGTTTAAGATTAATGTGTAACACTGTGATGTAACACAGTTCGCTCTTGTACGCTCTTGTAACAGAATGCGTTTAGAGTCAGCTAGTGGTAGAGAACCATTTTCTCAGCGCGTTCTCTGGTTCCGGTCCCATTCTTGGGCCTGCCGTTGCGATGTAAACATTGGTGTCTGTACTATAACCAAACTGTGTTCACTGATATAAACCTGGTTAGCGTAATCACGCTCCTATGATTTTTCTAACCTTCTAACATTTCTTCCGTTACCGATGTTACGTAACGGATAGATCTTTCGATCTCGAACAAGGGAGGTAATGTAGCATGACCTGCTACCCCTTTAAAGGTTATAAATAACAAGTATTAAAATAACCTTCATTTTTAGCCATAAAAATAGGCCTAAACTTCGAGTGATTTTTACGAACTCTTTACAATTAGAACGTGCATATATAGTGCACACTATAATAATAATATTTATATTAAGAGCGTTAGCCAGAGAGTATTTTCAATCGAAACTTTTTCTGGCAACATTCTCACGCTCGTTATCTAGACGTAGCTCTCCCAGCAACGCCACTCATGAACTTCAACATGTGACGTTAGGTTATAATTTCCTGAATTTTAGGGACCGTCTGCTACCCACTCACTGAGACCACTCAACTGTGAACCCACTCACCTGCCTATAACAAGCTATTTACTTACCTACCTACTACACTATACTATACCAGCTGCACTCGTACACTGATACGCCACGTACTGCACCTCCTGTACACGTGCAATATTTCAAGCCACAGTCACTATAGCTCTAGACTGGCCATTTACCCCTGAAGCTGGACTAGCCTAACTGTAAAGTTTGGTTGTGCTTGGGGAATTTTAAGCAACCAACTTTAACAAAACCTAATCTAACTGCCCGTGTGACCTAACTCAAGGAGAATAAAAGAACTCATCACAGGTACTCAGCTTGGTATTCAAGAAGTTGGCATGAGAAATAGCTTGGAATCTTCTTGGGATGATTTAGCCAGTCCAGAGCTTCCAGATGATGGTTAGGCCAGTCCAGCTTCAGGGGTGAATGCCAGTCCAGAGCTATAGCGACTGTGGCTTGAAATGTTGCAAGAGCACAGCAAGTAGAGTAGGTGCAGTATGTGGCGTATAAGTGTACAAGTGCAGCAAGTCTAGTAAGTGTAGTAGGTAGGTAAGTATGTGGGTTCCCAGTTGAGTGGTCTCAGTGAGTTCCAAGTGAGTGGGTGGCAGACGGTCCCCCAAATTCTCCACTACGTACAAAACGGATTCAAGATCGCAACAAAATCAGTGGCGTGGGATCAAGTATATATAGTAATGCGGACCGGAAACGGGGGTAGGGTCCGCGAATGTTGCCAGCCTAATAGTCCTTTGTTTTTTTGGAACGCTCAGATTTGATTATTTAATATAAATAAAATATATCCCAGGTTTGTCACTAACCTTGCCAAAGAGACCAAAAATAAGGCTAAAATTCTGTAATAATTTTTACGACAATCTCTAGTGAGAATAATGAGTTAAATGCTAACTTATATTTACTGAGATAAATGCTAACTTATATTTAATTAGATAAATGCTAACTTATATTTAAGGAGATAATTGCTAACTTATATTTTAATGAGATACATGCTAACTTATATTTTAACGTGCTATTACAGAGATATGAATGGTACATTGAGTGATACCGTTCATGCTACATTACCTCCTTCGTCCGCGACCGAAAGGTCGGTCCCGTTTAAGATTTATCTGTAACGGGAAGGTATGATAATAGGGCGACCGCTTCGCGACTGCTGTTGAACAGGTTTGTTAGATATTACTGGGCGAGAAAAAGTTACAGTGCGAGTCTTCACGTTCAGTTCTGAAAGGAGAGTTGGCTTTGTTACAGGTGTCGTCGATGGTACTGCAGCCGCTTTAGCAGGCGCAACTGCTACACTGTTGGGATTAGGAGCATTGAAGATAATGAGAGGGTTACACTCTAGTTTACTAGGCAACGAAGCAGCAAGTGGGGACACGAACGACGGTCTGTACGTAGCTGGTTCTGTAGAGGGGTAACGAATCATGGAAGGATTAGTTGTTTGAGAAGGGTACGCAAGTACCTGAGCATCCGATACATAAGCAGTTTTTATACGATCGATTGATACTGAGTCGTGCTTACCGAATTTTTCGATAATGAAGTATTTCGGTGTCCGCTTTAAGACTCTGAATGGACCTTCATACGGTCGTGTTAAGGCGGGCTTTATACCATCGACACGCACATAGACATGCGTGCTGTTCTGGAGTGCAGGGTCGAACCTGTCAGAAGTATTAGTGGTGCGAGGAGAAACGTATTGTATCTGCCTCATGGAGTCTTTGAGACGCTCCGCGTAAGAGGTTTGATCTGCGAGAGAGAAAGATTTTGAAAAGTTAGGGTTAACAATATCTCCGGGCAAGCGTAGTGTCTTGCCGTACATCATCTCTGAAGCTGTAGCCTGTTGATCCTGTTTATAGAGACTACGTAAACTTAACAATACGATCGGAAGTCTATCGATCGACTATCTGAACATTTTAAGGCATTGGCGACTATCTAAACATTTTAAGGCATTCTTCAGGTCTCGATGGACGCGTTCGATGAGGCCATTTGACTGAGGGTGAAAGGCAGTGGTGCTTATGTTAGAACATCCTAACAGTGAAGAGATATCAGTCCATAGTTTAGAAGTAAATTGCGCACCACGATCATGCGTAATGTTTAAAGGTACTTCAAATCTGGAAACCCAAAAATGAACAAAGGCACGTGCTACAGTCTCACTTTAATATCAGGAATAGGGACAACTTCTATCCAGCGTGAAAAACGGTCAATAAGAGTAAGTAAATACGAATGTCCTCTCGATTGAGGCAATGGGCCCACCAGATCAAGGTGAACAGAATCGAATTTATTTCCTGAAAATGCACATGCCTGCAAGGCAGCACGATTGTGTTTGGTGACTTTACTAGCCTGACAATCATGACAGTGTTGCACGTACGGCTTGACGTCCTTGCGCATTGATGGCCAAACATATCGTTCAGCGATCAAACGTAGTCTTCGATCTATGCCTGGATGAGATAAAGCATGATATTTGGCAATTGCTGTCCTACGAAGGGTAGCAGGTAAATAAATACATCTAGGATTTGATGCGTCACAATACACGTCACCTGAGAGAGAAAGTTGCAAGTTATTAGTTTTGTTTACGAGCAATTCTTGCAGTTCAGGATCATCTTTTTGGGCAGCTATTATGCTAACTAAGGTAAGCTGTTCATCAGCTGGGAGGACTGAGATGGCATTTATTCTAGAGACAGTCAGCTCCAGTATTGTCCGAGCCTTTAATATATCGGAGATCAGTAGTGAACTGGCTAATGAACGCCAAATGTCGTGCTTCTCTAGGGGAGTGTCTGTCAGAGGGCATTTTAATGGCTGAGACCAGGGGTTTATGGTCAGTATAAATTACAAAATGTCTAGCTTCAAAAACATAACGAAAATGACGTACAGACATAAAAATGGCTAATAATTCGCGGCCAAAAGTGCTATAACGTTGTTCAGCAGGTGAAAGTTTCTTTGAGAAAAATGACAGTGGAGAGGTTAAGGTACCCACTGTTTGCTGTAAAACTGCACCTACAGCTACATCTGATGCATCTACCACTAGGCTAAATTCAGCACCGGCGGCTGGATAAGACAATTCTGTCGTAGAGGCAAGGCGTTCTTTGATGGTCTCAAAAGCGGCTGAAGCTTCATCAGTCCACACAACAAGGGTAGGTTTTCCTCTACGGTTAGTTGTAATTAAACCTGATAGTGGGGCTAAAGTTTGAGCACAATTTTTAATAAATCTATGATAAAAATTCACAGATCCTAGGAATCGATGCAATTGTTTCTGTGTTTCCGGTTTAGGGAAAGCGCGAATGGCATCAACTTTACAAGGTAACGGTTTTAAACCGGTTTGTGAGATTTCGTGTCCTAGATACTTTAAACTACTTTTTCCAAATTCACACTTGGCTGGGTTAATCAACAAACCATGTGTGCAAAATCGATCGAACAAAATAGTTAGGTGCTCCTTGTGTTGTTCAGGAGTTGTTGATGCGATTAATACATCATCAAGGTACACGTACGCAAAGGGGAGATCTGACAAAATATTTGACATATGTCTCTGGAATGTCTGAGGGGCATTCCGCAAACCGTAGGGCATGGTCGTGAACTCAAAAAGACCAAAGGGAGTAGTTACTGCAGTTTTAGCAATAGATGACTCGTCCATGGGAATCTGATGGAAGGCATGAGTCAAATCAACCTTGGAAAAAATCGTGGCTCCATTCAAGTTAGCTCTAAAATCATGGAGGTGGGGAATAGGGAATCTATCAGGCTGAGTAACAGCATTAAGCTGTCGATAATCACCGCAAGGTCTAAAATTACCATCTGCTTTAGGAACTAGCAAGAGTGGTGAAGCCCAAGGACTGTTAGAAACTCGGATGGTTCCTGCGTCTAACATAGTATGAAATTCAGCCTTGGCTGCTGCTAAACGGTCAGGAGGTAATCTCCTTGGTCTGGAAAAGACAGGAGGACCAGTAGTTATAATATGGTGCCTAGTAGAGGTCAGATTTTCTTTTCTTATTAAATTAGGGTTTACTAAAGCAGGGTATCTTGCTAAAATTCTTTCGTACTCGCACTCTTGATGTAAGGCAATCTTGATTGAGTGCAAAGAGTGGGTAATGTTAACGCTAGCAAGAGGTTTCGACAGATTTGTATTTTCGTCCCTAATAATCTTATTTTTTAAATCAACGACTAGACCATAATGTGCTAAAAAATCAGCTCCTATGATTGGTTGGTCTACAGCAGCTACGGTAAATGTTCAAACCAGATTATGTCGCAAGCCTAAAGAACAGGTGATGGTTTTTGAACCAAAGCATGCTATAGGCGTCCCATTAGCAGCTTTTAAGTTATTATTACCACCACGCGTTCGCTGACTGGCAGTGGCTGGTAGGATGGATACCGAAGATCCTGCGTCAATTAGAAAATCTAATCTAGTGAGGGGTCTCCCACGATTAATAGGCGAGTGATGTTAGAACTTGACGACGTGTTACTCGCATTTATACGCCGTTGTGCCCGTTTCCCGAAACATAACGATGGTTTCTAGGACAAGAACGTGATGAGCATGTTCTAGAATTGGTCACAATTCACATGCCAACATAATTCATCACGGGAACGTGAACTGGAACGGGGTGCGGGAAGCGCTCTACAGTTACCCTGATAATGATCCATCCCAGAGTAAGATGGATATTGTGGGACTCTGTTGGGTGAGGGACTTGAATAAGGACGACTACTCCGAGGCTGAGAATAATAAGGGTCCTGTCGCCCTCTACTAGTTGAACGAGAATATCTCTCTTGAGGGGGATACGAGTTATAGTCCACGTACTGATCATAATACGGTTGTACTCGCTGATATCTGTCAGGTGGGGGGGTACGAATCTCTCTCTACATACGGCTCCTGATAGCTCACTTGCCTGGGATATGAGGCAAAGTAATTTACAGGTTCTGAATTTATCTGAGTCGCACTAGCTACGAGATTATCAGATCTACGACGCTCTGTTTCTACATTAGTACACAATTTACTGAAGACGCTAACCATATCCTGCATAGTAGTTTGCAGCGATTCGATTGCAGCGAGGGGCACGGAATTATTTGTACTATTAATGCTATTTCCTAGACCATTTGCATTATTTCCTAATCTCTGGCCATTATTACTTATCACTGGAGCACTATTATTTGCTACATAGGTAGTATTACCTACTGCTTGAGCATTGCTACCAGTTACAAAGGCATGGTTAGGTACTGCTAAAGTATTATTAACTACATTTAGACTAGCTGGGGCTACCTGACTAAGCTGACTCGAGAGTCTCTCATGCTCAACCATGGTGTCAGCTATCCTAGCAAGTTCATCTATTGAAGTGCCAAGAGGTCAAGTTAAAAGGAAAGAACGAACATGACTCTGCATATGTCCCATAAAACGCTCAGTTAGCAAAAAATCCCTGATCTGAAAACTCTGGGCAACTTTCCTGAGTTCTCTGTGTATTTCAGAGGGAGAGACATTGTCTGATACTGATGGCATACCTGATCCCTCAAATAATGTCTTAGCTCTAACTATAGGAGGTACCTGCAGTTTAGAAAGTGGTCTAATTTTAAGACAACTATAAGGGGTATTTGGATCAGGATTACTTAAACAATCCCTGACAGATGCTGCTACTTCTACAGGCAATGCTGCAACAAGGCTAGAAAATTTTGCTAACTCCTCATCAACACCAGCACTTCTAAGCATAATTTCAATTTGAGTAAACCAAACTTCTGGTTCACTAGTGGAGAAGCACACATCATCTGGAAGCTCTGGACTGGCTAAATCATCCCAAGAAGATTCGAAGCTATTTCTCATACCAACTTCTTGAATACCAAGCTGAGTACCTGTGATGAGTTCTTTTATTCTCCTTGAGTAAGGTCACACAGGCAGTTAGATTAGGTATTGTTAAAGTTGGTTGCTTAAAATTCCCCAAGCACAACCAAACTTTACAGTGTGTTGAAGAGGACTCTGGTATGAGATATCTTGTAGGGCTGGATGAGGAGTGTAACATGACTGTTGTGGATGCAGTGAAAGATTTCTTAGTGCATGCATGGAATAAGCGACAGGGATGTTGAATAGGCATTTTTCTTCAGTGTGACTACCTGCTAAGCATGAGGGGCTGTCTGTGACAAGCTGGATCTTCCAGTGATGCCCTCAATTGGCTGGTCCATTTGCATGGAATGGCTCAGGGTGGCCCCAGAGGAATTAGTTTGGATGACCCTGGTTTACAGGAAAAAAACTCTGGGATGCTATCCTGTTGTATGTGCGTGTGTATTGGAGGGAATTGAAGGCCGTTACAGAGGCCCCAGCCAAATGCTGGTCCTCGATCTAAGTCTAAGTCGTTCTGTGTTCATTGACCTCGCATCCAGCGAAAAATCTGGGCGCAGGGCCCTCCAAAACATAGTACCGATTCTGGGAGCACCCGGCATTTCCACATAGACTGTTGTCGTTTCCTTGGGTTGCATTTTTTCGGTCTTCGTCCGAGATGGGGAGTGTCCTGACAGGTCAGGATATATAATAATCATAAATAAATTGGAATTTGTATTAGAGGAAAATGGGACAGAGGGATACTCGTTAGCTGGCAATACCGAGACGCTGTGACGTCAGCAGCGTGCCGCCATAGTGGCAGGGTTGCCAGAAGGTTTTCGTGAATGGTAACAAATTCCCATCTCAAAAGGTAACAAATTAGATCAAAAAGTAACAAAATCTAAAAATCTTCAAATAAATATTTTAATATTAAAGGAAGTGTTTACTACCCTTTCAAAAAGTAGCTTCTTCTTCAGTACTGCTGTATAAGTCCCCTTGCGTCATTAATCTGATTAATTCTTGAGAGGGCTGCCATTTCATGCAGTTAGTGCCACTAAGTAAACTTTTAGAGTATAGAAGCGCGTTTAAAGTTTCATTTTGAAACAAAGACCTGTTTTTGCGTTTAATATTATTTAAAAGTGAAAATATACTTTCGGCACAGGCTGAGAAATAAAGCAACGCAAGTAGGCTCATCGTTACCTTTGATAATAGGGGATATCGAAATCCATCACCGCACTTTTCTTTTGAAACAGTGTACCAGAACTTTTCAGGTTCCTTGTAAGTTATACAGTTTGTCTCCTCCAAGGTGGGCTTGTAGGGCCGCTAAAATATCGTGAATATTTTAGTATTAAGTAACATTAAATTTAGTAATATTTTAGTTAATTTTTATACGTATTTCACGTCATTTGAAACTAGTATTTTAAAGTTAAAAATTCAATCGTAGTTCCAACTCCAAATTGTAACTCTCGTTTATAGAACACCATAGTCAACCACGAGCCTGTAGGCTAAGTGCCCGTCAGTTCCTTCTCCGCCGTTCCCCAGTGTACAGAAATCTTATTCGCGCTTTCAGTCTCTCTGACGGGTAAGTTTTCCATTGACCATGTGTTAGGAAGTAATGCGTTTCACTTATCTACCATATATTCCCTAAATTTATCATTTTAGCTTTGCCTAGATATGAAGTCGTGCTTTGATTCGCGTTACTCTGTGATTTATAATTAATCCCAATATAGAACGTTTTTTTAATAATAACTTGCATCGGCCATTAAATTCATTGTCTAATTTCATCTCACTCGAGTCTCTACGTTCGAGTATTTTATGAGGAGCATTCAGAAAGATCGACCAGCTATTTTGATACGGTTATTAAATTTCATAGCCTCGGGTAGAAGCTGCCTCTCTGTAGCAGCCGGTTAATTAGGTGCGATTCTTTAATGTTTCACTCAACAGTTGTATTATAAAGTTACCTTGTGCTATTGATTTTTCTTGCTAAATTCTGTATTTATTTTGAGTTACTTATTGGTCTTTATCCAGGCAGGTTTCAGTTTCGGTTTCAGGTTCAGTTCAGTTCAGTTCCAGTCTCAGTCTACGAAGTTCTCAATTTCGGTCCTTGATCTCGGCTTTAACTTCTTCTGACTTTGATCGTGTCAAATAATAAATCTGCAAGCTACGAAGCCGATCGTATCACTTCCCTGGAAGAACATCGCTCACGAAATAATCACTACAGAAAATAACACGTTCCCTAAAGTGGTGACTCTAAACCCGTGACTCTAAAGTGGTAACCCCTAAAATGGTTCGTACCCTAAAGTGGTAACCCCAGAAATGGTTCGTACTCCAAAGTGGTGACCCCTGTGAAGAAATACCCTCCTTCAAAACATTCATACGAAGCTCAAGAAACAACCCCAGTGAAGAAACAACCCCAGTGAAGAAACAACCCCAGTGAAGAAACATTTTCCCGCAAAAAAATTCATATCAAGCTCAAGAAACAGTCACAGCGAAGAACAATTCCATTGACAAACAATTCCCTGTGAAACTCGATCCTCTTCCAGCCAACGGCCGAAAGTCATAAAACGATCAAGAAATTCCTTCGAAGACACATCCTGCCTACAACAAGAGGAAGCGATCGCAGAAACCATCCCCGCACCACCGCTCCAGCTCAGCCTCAGTCAGGCTGGCTTCAATTAGCCTCTGATCAGACTCTACAACAAACTCCGCCGGACTTCGAGCGAACGTTAGGGAAGTAAACTAATCGTAAGCATTTTTTTTACCGTGCTGCGTTCGTGTCTACTTTCTGTGCCTTTTTTTCTCCCTGCTGCTCTGTTTACCCTTCTTTATATTGAGCTATATTTTTTCCTCTCCCCATCATTCTTTACTGATGCTAGTTCGCCTATTGCTCATATTTAATTTAATGTCGCTTCACGAAATTCATAACCTGACTCATGATGACTATACTTTTTGATATTGATTATGCCATCCGATAATGATTATTCCATTTGTTCATACTGATGGCGCACGTTCATATCGCACGTGCAGCCATACGCTGTAAATTTCAGAGA
>VCRD01010494.1:0-12280 GCA_006783055.1 Trinorchestia longiramus | reverse complement strand
GAAATTGCTCCTACTTACGTCCGGATCGCTAATCAAGGAACACAGCAAAGCTCAATTCGATGTTATTTCGGCAGATATACTCGATGCAGAACATTAACAGGGACTTCCAGTTGCAGATCCGTGGTTTGCATGAATTCAATGCAAAATCGACGATGTTTTTCACATTGTCAATGAATGAAGTGCAAAATAATCGAAACTACATAGATTATGCTAAATTTAGGTATCAAAACCTTTAATTAGCATTTTGAGGAAACTTATAGCGAAAATCTTCTATTTTGCGTCTGATTTTTTGAATGTATGCAGAATTACACTGCATGCCATGTTTTATCGAAGATTCATGCGAATTTGAGAAATTGCTCCTACTTACGTTCGAATCGCTATTCTAGGAAAACAGTAAATCTCAATTCGATGTTATTTTGGCAGATATACTCGACACAGCACATTAACATGGACTTCCAGTTGCAGATCCGTGGTTTGCATGAATTCACAGCAAAATCGACGACATTTTTCACATTATCATAGAATGAAGTGCAGAATAATCGAAAACACATAGACTATGCTACATTTAGGTATCAAACCTTTAATTAGCATTTTACGGACACTTATAGCGAAAATCTTCTATTTTGCGTCTGATTCGTTGAAAGTTTGCAAAATTACATTGCATGCCATGTTTTATCGAAGATTCACGCGAATTTGAGAAATTGCTCCTACTTACGTTCGAATCGCTATTCTAGGAACACAGTAAATCTCAATTCGATGTTATTTCGGCAAATATACTCGATACAGCACATTAACATGGACTTCCAGTTGCAGATCCGTGGTTTGCATGTATTCAGTGCGAAATTGACGACGTTTTTCACATTGTCATTGAATGAAGTGCATAATTATCAAAAACACAGAGATTATGCTACACATAGGTATCAAAAGCTTTAAATAGCATTATACGGAAACTTATAGCAAAAATCTTCTATTTTGTGTCTGATTCGTTGAATGTATGCAGAACTACATTGCATGCCATGTTTTATCGAAGATTCACTCGAATTTGAGAAAATTCTCCTACTTACGTACGAATCACTATTCTAGGAACATAGTAAATCTCAATTCGATGTTATTTCGGCAGATATACTCGATACAGCACATTAACATGGACTTCCAGTTGCAGATCCGTGGTTTGCATGAATTCACAGCAAAATCGACGACGTTTTTCACATTGTCATTGAATGAAGCGCAGAATAATCGAAAACACAGATTATGCTACATCTAGGTATCACAACCTCTAATTAGCATTTTACAGAAACTTATAGCGAAAATCTTCAATTTTGCGTCTGATTCGTTGAATGTATGCAGAATTAAATTGCATGCCATGTTTTATCGAAGATTCACGCGAATTTGAGAAATTGCTCCTACTTACGTTTGAATCGCTATTCTAGGAATACCGAAAACCTCAATTCAATGTTATTTCGGCAGATATACTCGAGACAGCACATTAACATGGACTTCCAGTTGCAGATCCGTGGTTTGCATGAATTCACTGCGAAATCGACGACCTTTTTCACATTGTCATTGAATGAAGTGCAGAATAATCGAAAACACATAGATTATGCTACATTTAGGTTTCACAACCTCTAATTAGCATTTTACAGAAACTTATAGCAAAAATCTTCGATTTTGCGTCTGATTCGTTGAAGTTATGCAGAATTAAATTGCATGCCATGTTTTATCGAAGATTCACTCGAATCTGAGAAAATGCTCCTACTTACGTACGAATCGCTATTCTAGGAACACAGTAAATCTCATTTCGATGTTATTTCGGCAGATATACTCGTTACAGCACATTAACATGGACTTCCAGTTGCAAATCTGTGGTTTGCAAGAATTCACTGCGAAATCGACGACGATTTTCACATTGTTATTGAATGAAGTGCAGAATAATCGAAAACACATAGACTATGCTACATCTAGGTATCAAACCTTTCATTAGCATTTCACGGAAACTTATAGCGAAAATCTTCTATTTTGCGTCTGATTCGTTGAATGTATGCAGAGCTACATTGCATGCAGTGTTTTATCGAAGATTCACGCGAATATGAGAAATTGCTCCTACTTACGTTCGAATTGCTATTCTAGGAACACAGTGAATCTCAATTCGATGTTATTTCGGCAGATATACTCGATGCAGCACATTAACATGGACTTCCAGTTGCAGATCCATGGTTTGCATGAATTCAATGCAAAATCGACGACGTTTTTCGCATTGTCAATGAATGAAGTGCAAAATAATCGAATACACATAGAAAATGCTACATCTAGGTATCAAAACCTTTAATTTACATTATACAGAAACTTATAGCGAAAATCTTCTATTTTGCGTTTGATTCGTTGAATGTATGCAGAATTGCATTGCATGCCATATTTTATCGAAGATTCACTCGAATTTGAGAAAATGCTCCTACTTACGTACAAACCGCTATTCAAGGAACACAGTAAATCTCAATTCGATGTTTTTTCGGCAGATATACTCGATGCAGTACATTAACAGGGACTTCCAGTTGCAGATCCGTGGTTTGCATGAATTCAATGCAAAATCGACGATGTTTTTCACATTGTCAATGAATGAAGTGCAAAATAATCGAAACTACATAAATTATGCTAAATTTAGGTATCAAAACCTTTAATTAGCATTTTGTGGAAACTTATAGCGAAAATCTTCTATTTTGCGTCTGATTTTTTGAATGTATGCAGAATTACATTGCATGCCATGTTTAATCGAAGATTCACGCGAATTTGAGAAATTGCTCCTACTTACGTTCGAATCGCTATTCTAGGAAGACAGTAAATATCTATTCGATGTTATTTCGGCAGATATACTCGATACAGCACATTAACATGGACTTCCAGTTGCAGATCCATGGTTTGCATGAATTCACTGAGAAATCGACGACGTTTTATACATTGTCATAGAATGAAGTGCAGAATTATCGAAAACACATAGATTCTGCTACACATAGGTATCAAAACCTTTAAATAGCATTATACGGAAACTTATAGCAAAAATCTTCTATTTTGTGTCTGATTCGTTGAATGTATGCAAAATTACATTGCATGCCATGTTTTATCGAAGATTCACTCGAATTTGAGAAAATTCTCGTACATACGTACGAATCACTATTCTAGGAACACAGTAAATCTCAATTCGATGTTATTTCGGCAGATATACTCGATACAGCACATTAACATGGACTTCCAGTTGCAGATCCGTGGTTTACATGAATTCACTGCGAAATCGACGACGTTTTTCACATTGTCATTGAATGAAGTGCAGAATAATCGAAAACACATAGACTATGCTACATCTAGGTATCAAACCTTTCATTAGCATTTCACGGAAATTTATAGAGAAAATCTTCAGTTTTGCGTCAGATTCGTTGAATGTATGCAGAATTAAATTGCATGCCATGTTTTATCGAAGATTCACGCGAATTTGAGAAATTGCTCCTACTTACGTTTGAATCGCTATTCTAGGAATACCGTAAATCTCAATTCAATGTCATTTCGGCAGATATACTCGAGACAGCACATTAACATGGACTTCCAGTTGAAAATCCGTGGTTTGCATGAATTCATTGCGAAATCGACGACCTTTTTCACATTGTCATTGAATGAAGTGCAAAATTATCGAAAACACATAGATTATGCTACATCTAGGTATCAAAAACTTTAATTAGCATTATACGGAAACTTATAGCAAAAATCTTCTATTTTGGGTCTGATTCGTTGAATGTATGCAGAATTACATTGCATGCCATGTTTTATCGAAGATTCACTCGAATCTGAGAAAATGCTCCTACTTACGTACGAATCGCTATTCTAGGTACACAGTAAATCTCAATTCGATGTTATTTCGGTAGATATACCCGATGCAGCACATTAACATAGACTTCCAGTTGCAGATCCGTGGTTTCCATGAATTCAATGCAAAATCGACGACGTTTTTCGCATTGTCAATGAAGGAAGTGCAAAACAATCGAAAATACATAGAATATGCAACATCTAGGTATCAAAACCTTTAATTAGCATTATACGGATACTTATAGCGAAAATCTTCTATATGGCGTTTGATTCGTTGAATGTATGCAGAATTACATTGCATGCCATGTTTCATTGAAGATTCACTCGAATTTGAGAAAATGCTCCTACTTACGTACGAATCGCTATTCTAGGAACATAGTAAATCTCAATTCGATATTATTTTGACAGATATACCCGATGAAGCACATTAACATGAATTTCCAGTTGAAGATCCGTGGTTTGCATGAATTCAATGCAAAATCGACGATGTTTTTCACATTGTCAATGAATGAAGTGCAAAATAATCAAAACTACATAGATTATGCTACATCTAGGTATCAAAACTTTTAATTAGCATTTTAATTAAACTTATAGCAAAAATCTTTTATTTTGTGTGTGATTCGTTGAATATATGCAGAATTACATTGCATGCCATGTTTTATCGAAGATTCACTCGAATTTGAGAAAATGCTCCTAGTTACGTACGAATCGCTATTCCAAGAACACAGTAAATCTCAATTCGATGTTATTTCGGAATATATACTCGATACAGCACATTAACATGGACTTCCAGTTCCAGATCCGTGGTTTGCATGAATTCACTGTGAAATCAACGACGTTTTTCACATTGTCATTGAATAAAGTGCAGAATAATCGAAAACACATAGATTATGCTACATCTAGGTATCAAAAGCTTTAATTAGCATTTTAAGGAAACTTATAGCGAAAATCTTCTATTTTGCGTCTGATTCATTGAATGTATGCAGAATTACATTGCATGCCATGTTTAATCGAAGATTCACGCGAATTTGAGAAATTGCTCCTACTTACGTTCGAATCGGTATTCTAGGAACACAGTAAATCTCAATTCGATGTTATTTCGGCAGATATACTCGATACAGCACATAAACATGGACTTCCAGTTGCAGATCCATCGTTTGCATGAATTCACTGCGAAATCGACGACGTTTTTTACATTGTCATTGAATGAAGTGCAGTATTATCGAAAACACATAGATTATGCTACATCTAGGTATGAAAACCTTTAATTAGCATTATACCGAAACTTATAGCGAAAATCTTCTATTTTGTGTCTGATTCGTTGAATGTATGCAGAATTACACTGCATGCCATGTTTTATCGAAGATTCACTCAAATTTGAGAAAATGCTCCTACTTACGTTCGAATCGCTATTCTATGAACACAGTGAATCTCAATTCGATGTTATTTCGGCAGATAAACTCGATGCAGCACATTAACATGGACTTCCAGTTGCAGATTCGTGGTTTGCATGAATTCAATGCAAAATCGACGACGTTTTTCGCATTGTCAATGAATGAAGTGCAAAATAATCGAAAACACATAGAATATGCTACATCTAGGTATCAAAACCTTTAATTAGCATTATACGGAAACTTATAGCGAAAATCTTCTATTTTTGCGTTTGATTCGTTGAATTTATGCAGAATTACATTACATGCCATGTTTTATCGAAGATTCACTCGAATTTGAGAAAATGCTCCTACTTACGTACGAATCGCTATTCTAGGAACACAGTAAATCTCAATTCGATGTTATTTTCGCAGATATACTCGATGCAGCACATTAACATGGACTTCCAGTTGCAGATCCGTGGTTTGCATGAATTCACTGCGAAATCGACGACGTTTTTCACTTTGTCATTGAATGAAGTGCAGAATAATCGAAAACAAATAGATTATGCTACATCTAGGTATCAAAACCTTTAATTAGCATTTTAAAGAAACTTATAGCGAAAATCTTTTATTTTGTGTCTGATTCATTGAATGTATGCAGAATTATATTGCATGACATGTTTTATCGAAGTTTCACGCGAATTTGAGAAATTGCTCCTACTTACGTTCGAATCGCTATTTTAGGAACACAGTAAATCTCAATTCGATGTTATTTCGGCAGATATACTCGATACAGCACATTAACATGGACTTCCAGTTGCAGATGCATGGTTTGCATGAATTCACTGCGAAATCGACGACGTTTTTCACATTCTCATTGAATGAAGTGCAGAATAATCGAAAACACATAGATTATGCTACATCTAGGTATCACAACCTCTAATTAGCATTTTACAGAAACTTATAGCGAAAATCTTCGATTTTGTGTCTGATTCGTTGAATGTATGCAGAATTACATTGCATGCCATGTTTTATCGAAGATTCACTCGAATTTGAGAAAAATGCTCCTACCTACGTACGAATTGCTATTCTAGGAACACAGTAAATTTCAATTCGATGTTATTTCGGCAGATATACTCGATACAGCACATCAACATGGACTTCCAGTAGCAGATCTGTGGTTTGCATGAATTCACTAGGAAATCGACGTTGTTTTTCACATTGTCATTGAATGAAGTGCAGAATAATCGAAAACACATAGATTATGCTACATCTAGGTATCACAACCTCTAATTGGCATTTTACAGAAACTTATAGCGAAAATCTTCGATTTTGCGTCTGATTCGTTGAATGTATGCAGAATTACATTGCATGCCATGTTTTATCGAAGATTCACTCGAATTTGAGAAAATGCTCCTACTTACGTACGAATTGCTATTCTAGGAACACAGTAAATCTCAATTCGATGTTATATCGGCAGATATACTCGAAACAGCACATTAACATGGACTTATAGTTGCAGATCCGTGGTTTGCATGAGTTCACTGCGAAATTGACGACGTTTTTCACATTGACAATGAATGAAGTGCAAAATTATCGAAAACACATAGATTATGCTACATCTAGGTATCAAACCTTTAATTAGCATTTCACGGAAGGTTATAGCGAAAATCTTCTATTTTGCGTCTGATTTGTTGGATGTATGCAGAATTACATTGCATGCCATGTTTTATCGAAGATTCATGCGATTATGAAAAATTGCTCCTACTTACGTTCGAATCGCTATTCTAGGAACACAGTGAATCTCAATTCGATGTTATTTTGGCAGATAAACTCGATGCAGCACATTAACATGGACTTCCAGTTGCAGATCCGTGGTTTGCATGAATTCAATGCAAAATCGACGACGTTTTTCGCATTGTCAATGAATGAAGTGCAAAATAATCGAAAACACATAGAATATGCTACATCTAGGTATCAAAACCTTTAATTAGCATTATACGGAAACTTAAAGCGAAAATCTTCTATTTTGCGTTTGATTCGTTGAATGTATGCAGAATTACATTGCATGCCATGTTTTATCGAAGATTCACTCGAATTTGAGAAAATGCTCCTACTTACGTACGAATCGCTGTTCTAGGAACACAGTAAATCTCAATTCGATGTTATTTTGGCAGATATACTCGATGCAGCACATTAACATGAACTTCCAGTTGAAGATCCGTGGTTTGCATGAATTCAATGCAAAATCGACGATGTTTTTCGCATTGTGAATGAATGAAGTGCCAAATAATCAAAACTACATAGATTATGCTACATGTAGGTATCGAAACGTTTAATTAGCATTTTAAGGAAACTCATAGCGAAAATCTTCTATTTTGTGTCTGATTCGTTGAATATATGCAGAATTACATTGCATGCCATGTTTTATCGAAGATTCACTCGAATTTGAGAAAATGTTCCTACTTACGTACGAATCGCTATACTAGGAACACAGTAAATCTCAATTCGATGTTATTTCGGCAGATATACTCGATACAGCACATTAACATGGACTTCCAGTTGCAGATCCGTGGTTTGCATGAATTCACTGCGAAATCGACGACGTTTTTCACTTTGTCATTGAATGAAGTGCAGAATAATCGAAAACAAATAGATTATGCTACATCTAGGTATCAAAACCTCTAATTAGCATTTTACAGAAACTTATAGCGAAAATCTTCGATATTGTGTCTGATTCGTTGAATGTTTGCAGAATTACATTGCATGCCATGTTTTTTCGAAGATTCACGTAAATTTGAGAAATTGCTCCAACTTACATTCGAATCGCTATTTTAGGAACCCAGTAAATCTCAATTGGATGTTATTTCGGCAGATATTCTCGATGCAGTACATTAACATGGACTTCCAGTTGCAGATCCGTGGTTTGCATGAATACAATGCAAAATCGACGATGCTTTTCACATTGTCAATGAATGAAGTGCAAAATAATCGAAACTACATAGATTATGCTACATCTAGGTATCAAAACCTTTAATTAGCATTTTAAAGAAACTTATAGCGAAAATCTTCTATTTTGTGTCTGATTTATTGAATGTATGCAGAATTATATTGCATGCCATGTTTAATCGAAGTTTCACGCGAATTTGCGAAATTGCTCCTACTTACGTTCGAATCGTTATTCTCGGAACACAGTAAATGTCAATTCGATGTTATTTCGGCAGATATACTCGATACAGCACATTAACATGGACTTCCGGTTGCAGATCCATGGTTTGCATGAATTCACTGTGAAATCGACGACGTTTTTCACATTGTCATTGAATGAAGTGCAGAATAATCGAAAATACATAGATTATGCTACATCTAGGTATCGCAACCTCTAATTAGCATTTAACAGAAACTTATAGCGAAAATCTTCGATTTTGCGTATGATTCGTTGAATGTATGCAGAATTACATTGCATGCCATGTTTTATCGAAGATTCACTCGAATTTGAGAAAATGCTCCTACTTACGTACGAATTGCTATTCTAGGAACACAGTAAATTTCAATTCGATGTTATTTCGGCAGATATACTCGATACAGCACATCAACATGGACTTCCAGTAGCAAATCTGTGGTTTGCATGAATTCACTGCGAAATCGACGTTGTTTTTCACATTGTCATTGAATGAAGTGCAGAATTGCCGAAAACACGCATATTATGCTACCTTTAAGTATCAAAACCTTCAATTGGTATTTTACGGAAACCTATGGCGAAAATCTTCTGTTTTGTGTCTGATTCTTTGAATGTATGCAGAATTACATTGTATGCCATATTTTTTCGAAGATTCACGCGAATTTGAGAAATTTCACCTACTTACGTTCGTATGGCTATTTTAGGTACACAGTAAATCTCAATCTGATGTTATTTTGGCAAATATACTCGATACAGCACATTAACATGGACTTCCAGTTGCAGATCCGTGGTTTGCATGAATTGAAGGGTGGAAAGCATTAGTAGACTATCCGACACATTTGCCAAAAACCAGGGATCGTCGAGCAAGAGTAGACTACTGTCCTCTAGTATAGTCATCTCGAATAATCATGTCGCGTTGGCATTGAGTTGAAGTACACTACTTGCAGTAGTCCAGTACACCAGATCCAAGGCTGTAGTAATGCTGCTCAGGTGAAATGGATTACTCTTTGTTTACCAAATCCGGATAAGAGAACTATTGTGATTGGTTGGAGTTTTCGTTGTGACTTGTGATTGGTTGGTGTTCTCGTCAAAGAAAATTTTGCACCATTCTTTGTTTTGTGGGTAACAAAGGTAAATTTCTGGCTATTAATATCGAGTTCAAATCATTTAAATTATTTTTTGTTATTGTTTTTTTTAAATAATGACATTGTAAACAATCTTGTGGAACATACATCTGACTAATCTTAAGGTTTGAAAATTAACTGAAATGAAGTATATGATATTAAAGCTGATATGAATTGATTTGTTACTATTGAAATAACATTTACAATATATAGATTTGGGGGACGGCCCATAAATGCAAATATTATACAAAAAACTTTCTTTACAGTTTGCAATACATCATTTTAGGTTACTATCAGGCCTTTACGTAAGTTTTATCCGTTTCTTGATTTATAATTTTAGTGTACGATTATATTAATCGTACATATGTGCGGCTATCAAAATCACTTACATATTATTTACACTTTCAGATTCAGTGATAATTATTATAATATATATTATTGACCCTAATTTACACTCCAAGCAATGAGCAGTTCAGGCATATTTTGCTACATGAATTTCAAAAGGGAAGTGCAGCAAGTCTAACAATAAGATCGCTCACGAACACATACGGAAATCATTTGGTAATCGTAAGGAGTTGTAGAAGATGATTTTACGTTCCAAAAAGGAAGCCTTTAGTCTTGAGGACGAGCTAAGAAAATAATGCTCAAAAAGACTCAGTTTTGAAGAACTTATTGCTGGCTACCATTGATGATTCTTTCAAAACAACTATAACAATGAGGAAAAAGTTTAACGTGAGCTGCATGACCATTTATCATGAAATTATAATTGCTAAAGTCTCCAAGGCTGGAAAATAAATTCTACACGATCTTTCAGAGATCAATTTCCAACAACGTGTGAACTGTTGTCTTACTACGGTATGTTCAATTTCAAACCCAATTCTTAGATAGAATCGTTACTGGAGGTACGAAATGGATACCGTACAATTATGTTAAACATAAAAGACTGTGGCTCGGCCGTAATTCTAACCTTATTCCTCAGCTTCGACGTAGTCTGCAGCTGAAAAAATTTCTGTGTGTGGCGGGACATAAAGGGAATTGTTCATTATGAGCTGTTAGGTGGCAATCAAACCATAACTTGTGCAGTGTACTGCCAAAAGATATGCCGTTGAAAGACTGTTCTAAAGAAAAAACGACCTTCGCCTGTAAACAGAAGAAGAGTGATCCAGCAACATGACAATGCCAGATCCCACACTTCAAGAAAGACGAAGAATTTCATTGAAAAGTTTGGTTGGGAAGTTTTGATTCACCCCCCATGTTCTCTCGATCTTACTACAACAGATTAAAATCTCTTTAAACGCCTGCAGAATCATCCTTCAGGACAAATGCTTACTTCAAGAGAAAAGGTTGAAATAAAGCGAGTTTATTTTTTGAGTCAAAACTAAATGAATTCTATGACAGAGGCATCAAAAAATTTATAGAAAGGTGGAAAGAAGTCATTAGTGACAATGGTGACTATGCCAATGATAAAATAAATCATGGTTTCGCTGAATTTTCATCCCAACCAAAAAATGGACAGAACTTTCGTTTCAAAAATTGACTGAACTTTCATTGCAACCTGATACTTGGCGTTCAACTACCGGCATAACTTTTTTTCAGATTCTGTTATCGACTATTTTTATCCGTGTTATTTCATATGTCAGTAGACGGCAGCATGGTCGACTGGTGAACGAAACCCCTGGCGATGTGAAGGACGTGAGTTCGAGACTCTCCTCCTGTGGTCTTTTTGTGCATGCCCACAGGCGGATAGAATGATTTTACGGCCAGGGACTTTGGTACCGGCATAAAAAAGGGCCAAAAGGCATCATTCTATTACTATTACTAAATGATCTTGCTAGAAATAGATAATTAGTTGTATAAATTCTTGGTATACGAATATCAAATTTATTGACGACTAGTTTCTTCTTTGAAATTTAAAATTTACTTGAATTTTCCACGCCATTTACAAATGATTCCAAGTTCCGTGTATTACTCCAGTATTATCAACCGGAATTCAAACGAATCAAGTTCTTCACGTGCAATTCAAAACTCACATGCGTGATTTTGTTGAACAAATTCAACTTAGGCCGCTGTTTGCATCAAATAACTCCTCCTGATCTAACTTAGCCTAGTTTTACGTGCCAACTTCAAATTACCTGACAACCAATGATTTTAGAGTCCATAATTTCTCTGTCCTAGACCAAATGGAAAAATGTTTCACATTCAAGCTGTAACTATAACATTCTAGGAGATACAAAATTTATTCAACAATAATATCTCCCGTGAGACAATGGATATCCAACGTATATTTCCAGTGCTGATATCAGGTATGCCGTCCATTTACTCTAACACCCCAATATTTCGCGAAATATGCTTCGATTTATCTGTATCAACCTATTTTATATTGCTCACACAAATCATATAATAAAACGAAGACTGTAAACAGTTTATTGTCACGAATATATAAATGCATGGAACAAAACCTAATACACGTTCAAAAATTTTTCTTCAAATAATGCAAGTGAAACCATAAATAAAATGAGCATTAGTTTCGGAATCTTGTTTTATGAATCATTCGCGAATTATTAACTTCAGTAATACAGTTGTTTTATTAGTTCATCGTTCGTGACAGCGATCAAGAGTGATGATCAGCAGTTACGATCAGCAGTGACGATCAGCAGTGACGATCAGCAGTGACGATCAGCAGCGACGATCAGCAGCGACAATCAGCAGCGACAATCAGCAGCGACGACCAGCAGTGACGATCAGCAGCGACG
>VCRD01010488.1:0-12297 GCA_006783055.1 Trinorchestia longiramus | reverse complement strand
TGGCTCATTAATGTGTGTATGCAATGAGTGATTTGGTTTGCCAACTCTTAAAAAAAGCTCAAAATAAAATGATAAAAAGAAACGTTTATTTAAAATTTAGCAATATTTCAAAATTTATACCAACTTTCTACAGGTTTCTAGTGTATATCATTCTATTTTTCATCTTTCTGATCAAATTCCGTGATCATTATTCTTATAGTCTTATTCTTTTTTATAGTCTCAAAAAATATTATGTCAAATGCCAATGTCCTAAAATGACAGATTCTATTTCGAGAGCATGATGCGTAATGCTGTACATCTCGTCGGTTTTGGATGTCATTCAATTCCTAATTTTAAATAATAAATTTAATCAAAAAGAATGTACATGGTGACCAGAGTAAAGCTCTCTGCCTAGAAAAACATTATTGTGAATGGTTCAAATAACTGAACAAATACACAACTTCGCACATCCATCACACGTACGCGGATGTTGCGTGAGGCTGACTTAAACAAACACAAAAATCCTGAGATGTCCAGTCTCCATGTATGTATATCATGAGAATCGCATTCTAAATTCTTACGTTCTAAAGTGTACTTAACCATTACTTTGGTCATTATCACTTCTATAACTGGAGTTATGACGCTCATAGATGTGATGCTATTTTCGTCTTCCATTTGAGCGTGTGCGTCGGACGTCTGTTTGTTGCCAGACTCGTGGCAGCAAGTTCGCTTCCCTTAGTCCAGTGGTTCCCAAACTTTTCATGATCAAGTACCACTTGGAGGTCCCGTACAGTCGCCGCGTACCACCTGGTTCGTCAGCCACAAAATGTCATTTTTTGTCCATAAAATGCCACGAATACTACATATTAGCTGCTAATATGTAGTATTAGTTGCATTTTATCTTGCTAAATGCGCTAATAATTAGCGCATTAAGTAAGTGTACTGTTTGAATTTAACGGTGGGCCGCTGGGACAAGGTGGGTGGTGTGTGGCAACAGTTGCAAATCGTTGCCAGATTATCCTGTGTTAGGCAGTAAACATTTTTGTGAAGTAGAAAATAACAAAATAAAAATTGTTCATGACCCCGAAAGTGTTCGCGTACCACCTGGAAGGCCCTTGCGTACCACTAGTGGTACGTGGACCACAGTTTGGGAACCACTGCCTTAGTCAGTCTTAAGATTTGTTTAATACAGACAGGCGATATGAGCGAGTGCGTTTTGTGTCACCACCATAATGATATCTTGGGATGCTAGACAACTGATCAGCCTTTCTTTTGTCGTCATATGCTCTTATCATAACATGGTAATCCTGCTGATAGTATGTAATACATCCCGGGGCACGTAATCAGTAAAATTTCATCCCGTGCGTATTAAAATGAAATCGAATAAGGAAAATAGTCACTTCTACTTCCTGCACGGCTGCTTAATGTGTCATGTGCCTGATAAAGCGCTAGTTTATCACTATTCTCATTGTGTGGTGCTCATCATGCTCCACTCAGTATGAAACTCTATTATCTGTACATACAACATGCGATTTCAGTAATTGCTATTCATAAAATAACTTCCACATGATAATTATTGTGACCTTTTTCAATGAAGTAATTGGGAAAATTACAATATTTATTATAGGGGAGTATATATTTCCATGTATCTAGTTGTCATTATGGTTTATTGTATACAGTATGTGAATTGATATTGACGATTTTTTTACGTTGACCAATATCGAAAGTGGGGAAATGAAAATGCTCATCGTCATATAGTTTTTCAGAGATAGATGAATTGGATAAAAGGAATTAATGCCATGCATGTCTCAATAAATATTCATATGGTAACGGTTTGTTTTCCTGAAACGCGAAAAGGGAAGACTACTGCTTGTACGTTTTATTAAAGGGTGAAATATATTATCATGCTTCTGCAGTTTCAAGAAACAGGACTTACCATAATCATATTTACTGATAGATATTTAGGTTGACACACGCTGATTATTTTTCAGAAGTATTTTATTCATCAAAGTGGTAATAGGTACTCGCTAAGTATTATTAATAGTCGTTACATTGACCATCGTTGACTAACTCAGAGGTTTTGTAAGGCCAGTTTGAAAAATTTTCACAGTATGCGAAACAATTGATTCATAATATTTTATTTATCTGTCCGTTAACGCGCCTTAACACAGTTTATCACTTTTGAACCATATTTTTCAACAAAAGCACCAATAATAGATAATGGTTATTGATTTTGTTGAAAAATCTAATTTTTACTGATAGGATTGAGGATTTTATATACAGACTATCATATTTCTAAACATCCAAATTCATAAGAACAATTAATAAAATTTAATGCATAATAAAGACGTAATATTCCGCTTCTCAGAGCATATGACAAGGTCTTTTCCAGACAATTTTTCGTATCCGAGTATAGCATCAAGAATCGGAAATTTGTTAACAAATACAAATACATAGTTCATTCCTCCTCACATCGGTTCCGATACTCGTATCAATGGGCGATTATACAGATAATGGATGGCGGATGTTTTTCTGTTTTCTTGATAAGACTGCAAATAAATCCCTAGATAAGATTCAAAATATTATAAGACGAAGTTCTACTAGTGAAATACTTGAATAATTGTGATATTGATTCTTAGACAGAATTTACTTAATACAATTAACTACCGAGAACGGAGAGTCTATGCAGCAACGCGTTCATTGATTATTAAAAAGGTATTCAAATGTGTAATGAGATAATTTTTCAGAATTACGTTACCAGTTTATATGTGGAGACCATTTTGTATCAACAGTTTATGCACATTATTAGTAATATATGAAATGAACGCTCCACACACTTAAAATTTTCTCTCTATGCGCCCTTCGCTGCGTATTTGTTTTGAGCTTTTCCAAGCCGTGTGTGCGCCGCTGCGTGCTGCTGCGCAATAAGTTCGATGCGAATGCTAGGTAGTTCGGCCATGATGTGTAGAGGATCGTGACCGTGAATTTCCAAACTTGCTGGACAATTTTCTTACAAAAGTGATTCTCATTTAGTTTAATTGCAAGAATTAATTATTTCTTTGTATGAAAGTGTTATTACAGTTTAATTTTTATAGGATAAATTTTTCTCGTGTATGACATTACGTCTCGACTCACCGGAGAATTCGTAGGGACAAAAACTTTTGTTCATTGGTGAGTTTTATGAGTGAAAAATTGTAAATAATAGTGAATATTTTATTAATCCATAATATAATTTACATTTTTATTGAGATTAACAAAGTTTTGTGGGTTATAAAGTGTAATAAATAAGTAAAACACATGTGTTTCATGCACTACCAGTACACGGCTCCATTTCCTCGCCGTGCTCGTATTATCGCGCATGCCTACGGCGAGTTCCATGTATTTCATGAGGCACGTTGCATTCAGTAACT
The DNA here is from genome assembly GCA_006783055.1 of Trinorchestia longiramus. Taxonomy (NCBI): domain Eukaryota; kingdom Metazoa; phylum Arthropoda; class Malacostraca; order Amphipoda; family Talitridae; genus Trinorchestia; species Trinorchestia longiramus. The sequence continues at coordinate 8,908 of VCRD01010488.1, read as the reverse complement.
TAAGTTTGTGCATGTATATTGTGACCAAATAATTATGAGTACAAAATGTCATGGTGAATAGAATTGCTCAATTACTTCCCCTGTCTTTATTGTGTTGTCATTGCATCAGATGGGAAGTAGGATATGGTAATGATCAGATTTACCTGCTGAGCAATGAGTTTGATTTTCTTCATCAGTTGCATGGCAAATGAAAGTATTTGTTTGGATCCTGATTTTAGATATTCTATTATATTATTGAAGTCTAGTCTTAAAATTTGAAAATTAATGTGACAATATTAGTGAAAAATACAACTTGTGTAGGTGTGCATATGGCATACATTGTGACCATATGAATATTGTATACCTGATAATGTATTTGTGTTGTAGCTAATATGCAGATTTGCAGTCAGATCTTTTGCAAAACTGTTTATGAATCATAATTTGTAATAATTTTCAGTGTGAGCCTAGTAATGCATCATCAAGATGACCTCATTTAGGCTACAAAGTGGCTGTGTTTTAAGGACTTCACAACATGTTACCTGAGCATCTCAAACTGCCATTTTGTTGCAAGTACACAATATCAATGCTAGTATCTGTTCAGCTCAAGCTTGTAAAACGAGAGATTACAATTATTAATATTAGAATGTTTGTCACAGGCTTTACTGCAGGATAATTGAAAAATGAGCTCATCAAACATGAGGAGCAGTTTAAACTCTGGGATGCCATCCTGTTGTATGTCTGTGTGTTAGAGGAAATTGAAGGCCATTACAAAGGCCCCAGCCAAATGCTGGACCTCAAATCTGAGTCTTGAGTCTAAGTTAGTTTTGTTGTTACTGGCTTTTTTCATTGCATGCCTTACTGATAAACTTGTAGTCTCAAGTCCATAGATTATCATCTAGTGCAAAGAATTTTTATTGAAACCAACTTAGAAATTCTTTGTGTACATCCTTCATGTTGTACACTTGACAAAGGTATTGGTTTTTCTATACAGATCTTGTTAATTGAGTCATCTCTCTGTTTGCTTAGGATTTATTTTGTAGTGATGTATTTAATATTGCAGGTATTGATTATTCTGTATGGTCCTTCTGTATGATCTTCTTTTGTTTTATTTGTAAATGGAATCACTTGATAATATTCTTGTAGAGTTTTTGAGTAATACTTGTTGAGAGACATCAGAAAACACTTCTGCAAAGATCATACACAAAAAATCCTCCAAAAATTGTGGTGGATGAAATATTTCCAAGTGGCAGTGTGTGTGTGCATGTAGAATCCTAGGTAGATCATGGTGACTGCTGACTGCTGCTGTTTCTGAAGTCACTTGTACTCATGCTGGTTATGGACTTGATTTAGCTATTTTTCTGATGTTTCAAGCCTAGACTGAACATAAAGGAAAGGTTTTTTCTAGTATTTATGCACACTTAAGATTGAAATGTTTTTAGTAAAAGCCAATGTCTTATTACCACCAGAACTTAAACAGCTTAATGTAGATTTAATTGCTTCTAGATCGTTCTGTGCTACATATTTAAGGACCAAAGGGCAAAAAATCAAAGGCAAGTCATTCCTTTTAGGTCATAGATAGTCTGAAATTAGAACTTCTTAATCCATTCAAATTTAGAGCTGCTTAGTGTTCCTATTTTAATGAAAGAATTTAATTAAATACTTTACATTTTTTTTAATTTAGATGTAAATATAAATATTCAGTATTTGTTACAGGAGGTAAATATTTTATTCACTGTGTACATTTTTTTAATTTAGATGTAAATATAAATATTCAGTATTTATTATAGTAGGTAAATATTTTATTCAATGTGTACATTTTTTTAATTTAGATGTAAATATAAATATTCAGTATTTGTTACAGGAGGTAAATATTTCATTCACTGTGTACTATTATTGGGCACAAGTGTTCCAATTGATTTATTTGTTATTGCAGTGTTATTAAAATTAAAATTGGTAAATTCTCAATTCTTCTCATCACAATGGATGAAGTATTTTTTCTTACATTTTTTTAACATAGTAACATGCTACTACACTAACTTACTATCACATTGAATTTTGAAGTGGTCTACCAAAATATTAATTCCTTTGTAAAAAATTTTATTTGGTCAGTCAGATAATAAAAACATCTCTTACCTTTGCCTATGCTCAACCAAAGTTCTTGTCTCATTCCTGGCCTTGTTATTAAAAATATAAATTTGTGATTAATCCAGTTATACTTTAGTCTCAATCTAAATTTCAATATGAACAAATATAGAATATTGATCAGTTGAATGTTTCCAGCAGAGAACTTGAGCTGCCACTCGAACTAGATGTATTTCTGTAACTCATTGCAAAAGTTTTCTTCTAATTCTCAAAGAAATCTGTGCACAAACCAAATTACCATTACAGTCAAATTATGTAGCACTTGAATATATTTAGCCCAGAATTGAAGCACCAAAATAATAGTTCTCTCATCTTCTAACAGATTTGATATTCTATGCAATGATAAAGAAGCAATTTCTTGAAGTTTTATTGGCATATTGTGAAATTTTCTTCATAAAGCATTGAATTGAAATGGTGCCACCATCTGGTAACTTAATGCTAACAACCCTAGTACTTTACAACAATCCAAAGTCTATTTATTGGTCTTGTAAAATTGGTACTAATTTTTAAGATCATGCATCTGGTCTGAAGTTAGTTGTCATGCACTTGACTTAAATTTCATTCCTTTTTACATGGAATGATAATTCTATGTCATGTACATGGAATGATAATTTTATGTGAAAACTATTCTCACATAATATTGAAAAGGAAATTCTCACAAAATATACATAAGGAAGACTTGCACGTTAGGTTTCTTGTCGACATGATACAGAGGGCAATGAAAATGATGACCTGTGATTTGAATCATAACTTCTAAAAATAACTTAGCTATGAGATAAGAAAATTTACAATGATAGTGTCGCATGTTGCATGCAAAATTACATGCTTGAAAATAATGATTATAACTTATACTTTCCTAGGACTAATATGATAATTTCCAATCTTCTGTATCGAAATACAGTGATGTTGAGCAGCAGTTCTTTCAAATGCTAGTTTTTATTGCATTAAAAGTTAACATAAATTGGTAACTAACTATTGAGCTAAGTCCAGCAATAATTATTTTTTAAGCTAGTGTGAAGTTTGAATTACTTCAATATCTAGTGCTAGCTGCATATATGCCTTGGAAAATACTGTCATGTTGTGAACATTACACTGCAGTCTTAAAATAAAAAAGGTTGAAAAGATTGAATTATTCATCTGAAATATATGGGATATAGAGAACGACATGAATACAAAAATGTGAAGTTTTATCATGGAATCAGTGTTAAAGTACTAAAAATAGAAATTATTTATTTGCTGCTAATATTTATGACTGTTGAAATTGTGGCAAAGTAGCATATTTTCCACACCATTAGGTGCACCTAACAGCCTTAAATTTTTACAAAAATTGGCCATACATCATATAAGCATCTGCATCTTATGTGTGTACTGTATTCCAAAATCTGTCATGGATACTGCCATTATTGTTTGAGCGTGTTAAGTACAGAAATGGATCCCATAATTTGGGTGCATCTCTTAATCAGGTGTGCCTTATGGGCCACAAAATACAGTAGTTGTTTACCAGCATATTTTAAATTTAAGGTATGTGTTACTTTTGAGTTTTACTACTTTTGAGTTTTACTGAATGTGACCATATCCTAATAGACTTAGGACTGCTCTAGCCATCATCTGTAGTGGCATTCCTCAAAGGCACTCAACCACCTGAGTTGTCTGATGTGGGTGTAGCAGTACTGGTTATTATGTTGTGGCTTTAATTTCAAACATGAAAGCCTATAATTTAGTTTTTGTTTTCCCTTTCTGAATGATAACAAATTTTTATTTTTAGCAGGCCCTTTGGAATATTTCATACTAATTTGTAGTTTATGCCATTACTTGCTTAAGAATATTTTTCATTATTTCTGTAATCTGTCTAGCTTGTTTTTGATGCTGAGCAATTTGTAGTGGTTTGAGTTAGTTTTTCAGCAAGCAGCCTTGTCTTTAGAGTCTAGAAGTTAGCACAGACTCATAATACTTGTCCACATTATTATATTTTATACAAATTTGCACTTTTCAGTGGAGACCATATGTTTGTAAGTGTTGGTTGTGAATGGCACCAATGTCCAACAGTAAAAAAATGGAGGTGGATTTTTTCCCCTTCACATCAATGTGATTATGAATCAATGTTTATAAAAACATTTTAGAAGACTATATGATGCTTTTAAAGAGATCCTTCAGTTGGTGCATGAATGGATGATGTTTGAACAAGATTATGGTCCTAAGCAGGCTTCCTAAATAGGAAAAATTAATTGCCAGCCAGGAAAATCCAAATTTTTGACTGGCTAAGCCAACCATCTGACTTTAATCCAGTTGAACACCTTTGGGAAGACCTTGAAGAAGAGTCATGACTCAGAAGCATTCCTCTACAAAGCTCAATCAGGATTTTCAATTGGATTGGGAAAAAATGTCTAGCTTCACTTTAGAAACTCTGGTTAATTCCATGCCCTGAAAATGTACTGCAGTCATCAAAGCTGAGGGAGATGTGCAACTATTATATATTTTGTATTCAACTCTATTTATTTGTTTATGAAATTTTGGAAAACTGAATTTTCAAAACTTTTGCTTGAGAAATATTTGAGATATCTGCTTTATTTTAGCATCATTCATATATCTAAGTTGCTATATGTTGCATTTTGTTGAGAGGAGAGCATTAAAAGATGTTGAAATTACTAATTTACTTTGAGGAAATTTGATTTCAGGGAAATTCAAGACAGTAAATTGCATCATAAAACTGATATACTGTAGGTAGATTTTACTTTTTTGTACTTCTCTCATGCAAGGGAGGTCAGCATTTGAGGAAACTAACCTCCTGTGTAGTTGTGTCTGGTATTGCTCTATTCAGCTTCTTTCTTCAATTCTTTACATTTTGTCAAGATTTAGTGAGGCTAACAAAGCAACTGGTAGATAAGTTTGAGAGAATGGGTTCATTACAGTCTGGACCCCTAAACTAAGATGTTGCTGTAGGCCACTATAATAGGTTTATTGAATCATTTACCTTTTTTGATAATTTATAGCCCAAGAAGTAAAATTTTAACCAATAGTGGAAAATTACAAGTGAGAAATGGTAGTTTGTATCAGTAGAATTTTTTTACTTTGATAACATTGTTATAGGAGGAAATTGTATTACGCAAACTATTTGAAGACCTTGTTCAAAATGTGTTTAAAGATTGGAAAAAAAATGTCTTGTCTTGCATTGTTTTTATTCCTAATTTAGTAGGGATGTAGTTAATCTTTGAAGTATGATACATGATTTTATCTTTCACATTTTTAAAACTACTGACATACCTGACATTGTGACTTGCTTTCAGCTGGTTCTGAGAATCACACTTGATATCATATGACTCTGAAAGATGCAATTATAATTCCTTGAAAAAAAAAGATAGGAAGAAAATTCCTGAATAAGTACTCTAATTGATGCTACCTGAATGTGCATAAGACTGACACTTGAGTGCTTGTTAGTGTTAGGTTACATGCTATGGAAATCATCAATATGTTGACTACTTCTAAGCATGTCTTAATGAAATACAGTAACAATTGCATCATACATAGTGGCTTTCCATTGCTGTCATATATTCCCTCATACACATAAACTTATGATAATTTGAATTTCTGATGTCCTTGTGTTATTCAAATGCTACTAAACTAAAAGTTTTTAGTGATTTTTTGTAGTACCATGTTTACCTCTTTGGTAATGTAGTGTATAAGGTAGATCTTGCAATCATTCTAATGTTTGACAGTTTGAGGAGAGGAAGTGTTGAATAATGAGCCATGAATGTAGTATATAAATATTAAAGCCTTAACTAGACATTTAGTGCTCTTTAGAAACTTGAGCATCTTTCTTGATTGTGAAAGAAATATAGTTAATAGTGATAAAACTGGTTTTAAATACATGCATGGAAACTAGAAGGTTATGAATGGAAATGATTATTATTAAAAAATCATTAGTTAGGCCCTTAAAATCAGTTATCACATAAAGGAATTAGCTGAACCTGTTGTTGAAATTTCAATTTATTTTTAGATGCTTGGTCTAAATGACTTAAAAATGTTCATTCAAATGTTCCCTGTTTGAGATGTCACTTATATTAATATTAAGTAGGTCATCCCCATATTTACTGACCTTAAGCTTCAAGAGGATAGGCTAAATTTGCCATAAAGTTAGATATTCTGGAGAGAACATTGATCTCCAAGAATTAACACTTGTCAATTAAGCATGTGGGCAACAATCATTCATTCATTACAGAAATTTTAGGTTACTGACATCAAAGCAAACTTATATTGGAGCAATGATGGCTTGTAATTTGATTATTTCTTCATTTCTTAGGAGAGTTGAAGAGTTTGCAATGAACTGAATAGGTGTGTAGAGTTTGCTTTAATTTTTAAATTTGTCAACTTGGTTACTGTCATTGTTGAAAGTACAAAAAATGTTGATTTATTCCAATTCAGCAATTTGAATGTGTAGTTCCTTCTTAATATGTGAAGTAAACATTTTGCATTTTTCCACTGAAGCTTTTTTTAAGAGAAAGCAAGTGCAGGTACAACATTTTTTACATTCAATAGTGTTTCAACATGCAACTTGCAGAAATCCAATTACTTTTAGTTGGACTCCAGCATTTTCAATACACAAATTTTAGTACTACATTTTAATTAGATTAAAGTGAATGAATCTAAAAAACAATGGTATGTCATTCAAATCCCTTTAAAATAGTATTACAAGTTAATGTAAAGAGATAACATTCAAGTGCTTGTGTGTACTGAATAAATGCTGAAGTATAATTGGCTTTAGAATAACAAAGGTGTGTTGGTGATCCTTTAGTGAAGTGGTGGTCACACAAAGTTGAATAGAGTTGACTGTTGAAGTTTTAGTTGCCATCAATGGTTGGGAAGTAGGTTGAGAGTGAAGGGACACTGGAGAGGAAGGTTGCCATGGACACCGGGTCCAGCTAGAGGTCCAGAGGGGTAAGGTGGGTGGGGGTGTTGGGCCAGCTCAAGAGGTGGCTGGTGGTCTGGTCCACGTTGCTGCAGGCAGGACACGTGGGGTCCTGAGTTGTTCATATTTGGTCTTGGTACAAGTTCAGGGCTCTGCTGTGGCCCAATCGGATTTGGGAGAGGAGAGTGCGGGCAGATCTGGGAAGGAATAGGGAAGGGTGGCGTTCTGGATTATTTGGAGTCTTGCTATAGATGGGGGGAAGCATTGGGGAACCAGATGAGAGCTGCATAGGTGACTATTAAGTTGAAGAGGGCCTTGTATCTGAGTGATGGTTTCCTCTTGCTGGCTAGTTAGTTCAGTAATCAGTAAATGAAACATTCTATTGTGACCCACCTGTGTTTTTGTGCCCAAAGATAATTTCTTCCTATTCAATCATAAATATGGTCAAAATTATTTGTGAATGTGTTTTGTAATGAGGTGTTGTGTTTGAGGAAGCACCAATGGTAGTAGTGTTCGAGGAAGTATTTTCTGTATTATCTATTAACCTGTGGTAACTACTATTTTTAACATTATGAAAATAGCTAGTTAGTAATAGGAACTTGAATGCATAAACTTCTAATTTGTATTGTGATTGCTAATATTGTGGTTCATTATACAAATATTTATTGTAGGACAGTTGTTTAACTATGAGGTCATTTTGAAGATTTCAGCTTATTCTGCACATCACATGTTATATAAAATGCACCAAAATGAAAAAAATTAACTTATTGTATACTAGGAGCAGTACTTTAGAAATTGAAAAAACAGGCTTCTATATTTTGTTCATTGTAGATTAATTTATGTACTTAACTATACATGAGCATAATATACATTGCTTTATTTCTGGTGATACAAGATTACTTCAGATTGAAAAGTGGACATAGTTATGTACTTCATTTGAGAATTTTCTCACAGGTAGCTGCTGTGTAGAGGGAGGTATTCTAGTCAGAGGTACTCATAGTTAGGGGGTCTCCTGAACTTGCATGGGTGTTATTGTAAACATTTGTTTTGTGTAAAACAGTGCATCTGTTCATTCATTTCTAATGTATCACTGAATTTGCATGCTAAACATTAAAATACCATTAGAAAAAAGAACGAATTTCTGTAGGAGGTGGCAACATAACTGACTTTTTTAAAAGGAACTTCCTCTGAAAAAAGGAAGTTATGTTTCTGCACTCAGTATAATGAACAATGAATTGAAGTTTTTATGAACCATGCTATTGTGTTATCTATTCTATTATTTGTATTCTATGTACTGCAAGTTCTATTCCATGTACTGCAAGTCATTGTAGTGTAATGGGTCTATTCCAAACCTTAGAACATTGTGTAGTTAAAAATTTGAAATACCCAAAAGTGAAAAGTGATATTGTCTGCCAGAAATATGAAGTGTGAAACAAAATGTGGTAGCGAGTTGTCCACGTTTTCCTGGTTGTCTAAATGTTGAAGAAAGTTTTAAATTATTGGAAGAGGCCAAATGATAAATTCAATGTAATTAGTTGCTATATTTGCTGTTTTCTTAGCATGCTAGGGTTGGTATACCTGCATGTGCTTCTCGTTCGTCAGCGGCAGGAAGCAAGTATCCTGCTGGTTTTATGAGTTCAAATGCCGACTACATTTGATGATTATTATCTTAGTTCGTATGATAAACGATTTCAGTGATACTGCCCTGGATGCCCAGTAATACTGAGACTTGTTGCATCGTGTGCAGGAATGTCCAGTTCATTTGTGAGAGACTGCAGTGATGCTTCAGCCCCTGCTAGCAGCAATAGTATGAACAGCAGCAGCGGCGTGCATGCTGCTGGCTCTGGTACTGGCAACAAGACTGTCTTCATCATCGTTAATGAC
>VCRD01010484.1:416-12305 GCA_006783055.1 Trinorchestia longiramus | reverse complement strand
GACGTAGATTGCCCTCTCATGTAGACATGACGTAGATTACCCTCTCACGTAGACATGACGTAGATTACCCTCTCATGTAGACATGACGTAGATTACCCTCTCACGTAGACATGACGTAGATTACCCTCTCATGTAAACATGACGTAGATTGCCCTCTCATGTAAACATGACGTAGATTGCCCTCTCATATAGACATGATGTAGAACACCCACTCATACGTGTATGATATTAAACGCCCCTCCACGACATACTGAAGGCTGCAAATTTAATTGTACTACAGAGCCGTAAATAATGTCGTCAAAAGTCCTATAAATAACTAAACATTTTAGCCTGGTCCCCGTAGAAGAAAAGCTTTGCTTTTTCCTAGAATTTTAATTTTCACGGACAGGCGTATAACATCTCAGCAGTGGAAGCAGGATGAAGATCATGAAGCCTTGAAACTGTCATAAAGTTTATTTTTTCGTAGCACGTAGTATTTCCGAGCCTTCAATCCAATTGAACTGAAACGCTGACTGGAATGAAAAGCTCAGGGACAAATAGCGAAGCATATAAACATGAGCGAACTTTATGATACGCACTGTTGGCACACTTCCAGTACACATCACAGGGGCCCAAGCATACTGAACCTTTATCAAGGGGTACAGGGTCTTACCAATATCACAGCAAATCCTTTGAAGCTAATGTTTTATTCTGCATGTGAACGTACGGGTACGCAGTTAAAAGCTTTAAGTTCGAGAAAAATCAGTCCTGCGGTTGGTCTGTAGACACAAAATCGCAAAAAATGTCACAGGCCTAGGAACTTTTTGGAAGTGATCAAACACAAGAAACGAATTGACTCGATACTTGTCGAAAAGTGTCTTGTCTAGTTTATTTTTTCGAAAAAAATTAGCCCATTATGGTTAATGTAAATTGTGAATCAAAGCAACCGGGAAATTTAACTTACATCAAAGCTCAAAAATACCAATAATAATCAACATGAATAGCCACAAAGAACAGAGAGTGCCATCACCAGCACTTAAAGAGGTTGTCACCTTGTAAAAAAAAAATTCATGGAGGGCGCGGCAACATGATTTCCTTTTTTTTTTAAATCCTTTCTAAAAAAGGAAGTTATGTTGCCGCACCCAGCACGACCTGATGCACAAAAGTTTATATCGTATTGTATCATATTTATGCAAGCAAATGTAACCTTCACCTTAGAAAGAGCGGTTACCTTTAGTGAAATAATTGGATAAAATTACTTATAATATACGAAAATGAATTGATAGTAGGATGAAAAAATTGCAGAAGACATTGGTAAATTTTCAGAATATTTGGAATGTGAGAAGCAAATTTTAGTACCATGAAATAACATTAATAACAAATCATCTTATTATAATAACGTGTCCGCTACACCTCTGAAATAAATAAAAACAGATCTGCCGGAATCCGTGCTAAATAAATAAATAGCTGGACAATCCCAGAAAACGAGTAGACATAATGAGATGAAACTGAAGGAGATCACGCCATGAAGGTCACGAAATACTAGTTTGTCAGGCCCAGTGTGCCGCTGGACGGTTGTCAGACTGCAGCAACATGACCATTTTTTCACGACTTTTTGAAAAAAAAAAGGAAGTTTTGTCGTCAGACCTTGTACAAAGTACAGCTTCTTTTGAACCCATGTTCTTGACATAACACCGCAGTGCATCAACTGTAGAATGACTTTCTTTAAACAGACAAAGAATATGGAGAGTAGAGACCGAGTCCCACCACAGTACACAAGTAGTTCATCAGAAAGTGAAAAACAAGTAAAGAAAATACAATAAAGCTCCAGTTCTAAGAACAGACAACATGTAAGTAGTTAATTATGTGCGCAGCCGTCGAGGTTTTTGGTTAATTTCGGAAATTCCGAGAGAGGAGTAAAGAGAATTTTCTAAGAAAACAAATTCAGATGTTTTGGTCAGTCCAGACCTCAGAATATGCAATAGCTTATCAAGAAAAATGTGTTTGCAGGAGGTGCGTGTTTGTGTCTACAGGAGGTGCGTGTTTGTGCCTGCAGGATGTGCGTGTTTGTGCCTGCAGGACGTGCGCGTTTGTGCCTGCAGGAGGTGCGTGTTTGTGCCTGCAGAAGGTACGTGTTTGTGTCTACAGGAGGTGCGTGTTTGTGCCTTCAAGAGAAAAACATGTTTCTGCCCTCGAGATAAACATGTTTCTGCCCTCAAGAAAAACATGTTTCTGCCTTCAAAAAAAATGTGCTGATTTGACTCCAGGACGTTCGTGCACCGACACTAAAATGGCGACAACTCCCAATAAACACACTGCTTCTGAAGCCAAAAATATTTCTATCATGGCAACATTACTAATTTATCAACTCAACAATGAGTTGTCATAAGAATGATCGGAACACCGAGCACTAGCTATGCACATCAATCGACGCCACTCTCAAACAGCGTGTCTTCCAGCACACTCGCAAATTGAAAGTCACAAGGAGGATGACGATGTTACTTCTCCGTTTCGAGGTCATGAATGAGTGTGTCTGGTGGAAAGCGTGCCACCAGTAGGATTACTACAGCTAAAACCTGCCACTTATAGACTATAAATTTCAGGCATCGTATGTGGGCAGTTCCCCCCAGCCTCCTCTTCCGTTCAGTGAGATCGGAGATATTTTTCATCAGAATATTATGAAATTATATCCTTATTATTACAGGCATAAGAATTTTTTCCTGCTTCAGCTGTTTCTCATACCACCTACAGCTAACAGTGAGTTTCTAACTTAGTTAAGAAATGTGTGCATCGTTTGTTGACATCAATAATTATCGTGATAAATTCAATGATGACGTGACAGCAATCATAATTAATATGGAAAATTCGGAGAACATGTTTCATTATTTTCTCAAACTAACATCGTTTACTAAAAGATACAATGAAATGAAAATTTCAGAGTATAGAAGCATAATATCAAGACTGATTTTCTGTTTTGTAAAAAGTTTTCTGTAGGCGACTAAAACACAAGTTAATTGTTGGCATTTAACTCGGATATGAGGAATTTAAAGCTATTCAAACCATTTAAAAATGTCAAATCCACCACTCAAGGCCAGCATAGAAATCACTTCCTGGTTCCTTGCAATGTAACTGATCCAATGTTGACAAAATAAACAGTGAACGTAACTGACAGAAGTCCACAGAAGCTCCAGTTCCATCAAATGACCTGCTCACTATTCCATCATATGACCTGCTCACTATCAGGGCTGGTGAGTTGTTTTCATAGCACACAGTTGGGACGCAAGATGTTAGGAACACTTGTGTAGAATTTTTCCTGGCCTCGTAATGAAGTGGTTAGAATATGAGCTCATCAACTTAAAAGAGCTTCCCAAGTTTCCGATAGTAAAACCATCACAAATGTTTCTCCAGACTTCACCCAGGTGACAACGCCCTGGCATGTATTGCGTTAAAAAAAAAACTCCCTAACAAGAAAATACAGTAAACGTTGACTCATGCAGTGCAGATTTTATAGTGTTCAAAGTCTGGCATTGACGGAACATTTAGACAAGAATGAAATCAACCATGACGCAAAGATGACCATGGAATCAAGGATGAAGACCATGACAGCAAATAGAAAATCATGACTCAGGTGCTTCTTGGGGTACATCTTTGACGGAAACAGTTGAATCAAGAGATGCGTAGCAGTTCAATAGAGGTGTGTAACAGTTGAATCGAGAGGTATGTAACAGCGCCATCTACATAGAGGCGTGTAATGAGTGAATCGAGTTAGATACAGAATGCTGTGATGAGTTGCATTCATGAAGTTTCATGTTTCTTTGTAATACCTGCTTTAGAAATCGAATTTTTTCAGATAATACTGCTCATTTATCCCATACCGTTACTCACGCATACACTGTTCATTTGTCTTGCTGATCTGATAACATATAACCTTGAATATCAGAGCTTTTAATGCAGCACAAAGACTTGCTTGGTTAGTCACTGATGTATCTGCAATACTCAGGATACTGATATGCATGTTTTCTTGACATCCATGGTATCAAATGTTGCGCACATGTAAACCAAGAGCTTCAGTGACACTTGGCTCACAATAATTCATCGTAAATCTTTAATACCAGATGCAGACTCAGAACCACAACTGTTGCAAAAAGTACTGAAGTGCGTGGTTTATGGCCCCTGTGGATTACCGAATCCTACAGCTGTGTACGGAAAATGGTGCCTGCCAAAAGAATCATCCGAATTTTAAACCGTAGAATTTCCACGGGGACTATCTAGAGTCAATATAAAATGTAGGAAGCTAAGAAATTTTAAAAGAGTGAGCCCAAGCCCCATTTTGTATGGGGAATCTGACATTATAACCATACGAGGTGTGTGAAATACTGCACTTTTATTTCAATAATGCCTCACTACCTCACCAACACGATCACAGCACCTGAAGATCACGGTCTCGTTCTGCTGTTCATTTCGAGAAGAAATTTGAAGCCAATTTTCCTGTGAATTCTCAATGAAACTTCTAGCGTCGTCTAGCAATATCATTAATATATTGATAATGTTGATTGTATTATAGTAATATTAATATATATGTATATTAATATGATATCGGAGCTGGTGAGTCTTTTTCATAACACAGCTGTGTACGCGAGATTATACTCGTATATATCAATATAATACAATTATTTCATTTCATTTCCCCAGCAAATTTAACCAAGTAGCTGGAAGAATGCCTTGGTTTCTTTCATTCTTTCTACGTGCTCCAATGACATGGTCATGCAGTGTCACAAGTTGATCAAGAGGCCAAGAAGTTTAATATTTACAACTGAAAATTACATATACATATAATACAGAACTCTAATGCGATACAATGCTTACGAGTACTTCACAAGTGCCTCGATATTAAATCAATGCGTTTAAAATATTCAGCAAAAATCCTATACTCCTTGTACCAGGTAACTGTACCAAAAATAACAAATACATAATCTTGAGTCAACTATCGTTCATAAATTTGCATGTGTAAAAATTGAAACAATATGCATGTATGATTTAAAGTATGCATTTGCTGGTATGCCTTAATGCTTCATCTGAAATCTAGAAACACAGAAGACGTGAACTAAGCACATTACAACCTCGTCACTAAATTTGGCACACGACGCGAGGCCACAATATTGGCACGAAACACACGCTAGGTGAGTCACACTTCTTGGCGCTGCTCAGGTCACGTACAGACGCGAGACTTGCACCAGCACGCCCGACCACGCACGTCGCGTCACGCAAAGCAATTACGTGCACGTGATATCGGCCCCAGTCACGCACGCGAAGGATGAGGCCTCGTTCACTTCCTGTCGCGTGCGTGCCCTTACGATGCTGCAGCGTGCTACACGCATGAGACGCGCGTGACACACGTGTGGGATCTGCGTGACACACGCATGAGACCTGCGTGAGACACGCATGAGACGTGCGTGATGCACGTGTAGCATCTACGTGACACACGCATGGCTCATGCATTCGTGATGTGCGTGCAGAGGATGAGAGCATGAACCATGTTCGAGCGCATGAAAAATGCGTGATAAGCGCATGCATGGAGCGTGAGTGAAATAAAAGTACGCATGGAAATCGCGTGATCTACTCGCATCACGCACCCAGGGTTGTAGGATGCACAACAACGACGCGTCTGTAGTGTAATACATTAAGTTATACGTGTTATTGTACTGGCACTGAGAGAGAGAGAGCCAAGCGATCATGGATGATAAAAAACATGCAACATGCAGGCTACAAGCAACATGCAACATATAGGCTACATTAAACATGCAGGCTACAAGCAACACACAAGCTACAAGCAGCATGCAGACTTCATGCAACATTCAACATGCAACAAGCAACATACGCGCATACGCTGCAAAAATTTCATACGCATACGTTGCAATCACACACTCGCTCCACGCAACATTATACATACACACACAAATACACACGCACAAACACAGGAACACGTTAAACGCAACATCATACACACACACACGTTACACGCAACATCATATATAACACGAACACGCTACACGCAACATCATACATACACACACACGCTACACGCAACATCATACACGGAAATAAAAACAGAAACAGGAGTTGTAGTTCTCAAGTCCAACTATTCAGTCTCGGCAGCACGCCTAGACGGTGATCTTGTGGCACCAGTGACAACGTATGAACGCAGAAATACAGGGTGTCCATAAAGTCTCTTTACCATTCCAAACATTTATTACAAGTGCAATTAATAAGATATTTTATTCAGATTCGTTCTGTTGTATTCAGTGTTTATTAACGTTTTTAATCACATTTTGCATTTGTGTGTTTCAGGGATCCTGTTTGTAAAAGAGGTGCTGTTGAGACTTTACGAGAGACTTTTATAAGAGACTTTATGGACACCCTGTAAGTCCAGGTCTGGTTAGTGAAGCGTTGGTGCACGACTCAGAGCCGTAGAGTCAGAGTCGTCGAGTAGAACTCGAAATCGTAGGTTCGGAATCGTGTAGTCGAAACTGTACACTTGGCATGGCACTTGGGCATCAACCCAAGAATGGCCAAACGGCTCGTTTCCATTGCCTTGTTCTATTCTAGAATTGAAGTCCTGGATTCGGAGTCGTAGATTGAGTCGGAGGTATTTGTTAATAGCAGGTGGAGTCAACATCAAACATCTTTACCCTTCCATCGAGCGCAACTGATCTGGCAGGCACAGTTACTTTAATTTTGCTAAGCACTAGCAAACTCGCGCCTGATGGAAGGTTAATAACCTGTCAAGTAAACGGGCATCAAAACTAACACAATGACCGATACTGAGATCGCTACGCTGATGCACCACACTGCATCTGCATCCACACTGCATCTACACCCACACTGCATCTACACCCACACTGCATCTACACTCACACTGCATCTGCACCCACACTGCATCTGCACCCACACCGATATTGAGGAAGGTAAAAGCTAGTGTGAGTAACCACTCACACCAGTGCTCAAACCACTGATCAGTGCCTCGCACCGAAGGTGCTAAGTCATCTAAATTTAATTACTAATACCTGATCATCAAACTAAAATAGCCAGTACTAATCCTTCTTATTCCTGTTACGAAGTTGACCTTAAACACCAACAAAAAGCCAATAGTGATCCTTCTGTGCCTCCCTACCATGTAGTAGGAATCAGAGATCTGAAGAAATACTAACTGGCATCACCTACGTCTTGTTTGATGCACTGATCTGAAGTCTTCATACTCCCCACGCACCTACAATACTTAGACCTAACACACTTCTTCTTAGGGAGACATCCCTAGCCCTTAGGAACCCTCGTAGACAAGTTGAGTTCAGTCAGCGGGAACGCAAGCTGATGTAATTCATGGCAGACTTATTATTCTATCTTTATTTCGTGCACACACGAGAAGCAACTGCTCTTAGAAGTGTACAGCTCACGCAACAACCACGGCACCGACACGTAAGGCTTTAATATATCTTTCTCGTACCGCACTCGTACTTAACCCCAAACGAGTTGGCTAGATTACAGAACAGTCTGAGGTCCCTGTACTCATACTTGACCCCAGACGAATTGGGGTAAGATTACAGAACACTCTGAGGTCCCTGTACTTGAATTTAACCCCAGACGAGTTGGCTAGATTGCAGAACACTCTGAGGTCCATGTACTCGAATTCAGCCCCAGATGAATTGGGGTGAAATTACAGAACACTGAGGTCTCTGTAATCGAATTTAATCCAATGAGTTGGGGTGAGATTACAGAACACTGAGGTCGCCTGTACTCCTGCGTGACTCCATTCAGCAAAAATTTCGCAGATCCTGAAAAAAATTCACAGCATTTGCAGAACTACGAGCACGTCGAGTAGATGGTCACGGCACGTACTTCACGAGGAATTTCTATTTATCATTTCACGCTAAAGGGTTTACGTGATTCTTTGACTTTTCGTAACGAACCTTTTATTAAAACAAAAGCATTTGGTTGGTGTTTTGCTCATTGCACGCATCTCAATCCTGTTTTCTGCAACCATCACCCAGACCTATTTACCGGCCGCTTGTGTTCACAAGGTTTGCAAAAGATGAATGGAATCAATTTCCAACACTAGTTTCAAATTTTCAGGAGCCTTTTGCCAGCAAAGTACTCATCAGAAGTTTTTCAAAAATATTGTGACAGCAGACATCAATTTCGGAAAGCAAAATTCATGGAAACGAATTTACATTCAAATGGGATCGTACAAAGCGCACAGAGAAATAAAGGTCTTCCAAGAATAGCCCGTCCTGAAAAGATACTAAGGGAAGGCTATAGCTAATTTTTTAATTATTGTACAGAATTTTTATCCTAGCACTTCAAAATTTATGGTGAAACGCTTAGAAAATTTAATAAGCTTAGTAATAGAGCAAAGTTTAGTATCTAGTACTTCATAGATCCATCCAATACAAAACGTGTGCACAAAACATGTATTATACTTGGCAACTCTATGTTTAGGACGGAGAGTTCATTAATAGATTTTGGCTTTCAACCAAGAATCGTCCCAGCACAAATAGGTATCGATTGCTTGTTGGAGATCAAGAGTAACCATTTAATTTGGTAACTTTTAGTTACGCAATTGTTACTCAAAAACAAAGTAATTGACAAACTCTACATCAAATTACTTACCTCCACCAATAACCCAACCACTTGACCACACCACGCGTGGGAACAACCAAGATGGCACCCACACTGAACAACAAACCATGTTTACAGACAGGAGACCAAAACATTTATCGCTTCAACGAAACCAAACCAAGAGCAGACTCAACACGAAAATGAAGTCACAAAAATAATTCCCGCAGTAGTACTTTTCACGAGTTGGAGCCGAAATTATGCACTGAAAATCGATCAGATATATATGGAAATCAGAATAAAATAAGAAATTAGGTTTTATTTTTTATAAGACCCATAAATTGTCAAAAACGTGAAAGTGTAGTTAAATAGTATATAAACAGAAAACTAGCTGCTTCACTGAAAAATCATATTTTTTTATTGTACTCTTCACTTCACAATTTTTGGATGAACAATTTTTCGATTAATTCATATTTGGAGCAAAAAATTGATACTGAAATTGCCAGTTTCTGCTACAAACAACTCCATCAGATTTACCTCTACAAACTGGAGGATATCTTATTAAAAACTACCTTAATTTCAACTTGGTATATTTTTCCTCATCCAAAATAAATTAACGTAAAATCATACACCAGCAAAAAATAACTGTGAATAAAAAACTCACTTCCAGGTGGCATTAAATCCAGCCTTTCAATAAAAACGTAATGAAAATTCTTGTTGAGTTACAGGCCACAGTGACTTTGCTAGACTTGAGAATATTGCGTGAGTGTGAAGCATTTGAGTGCATTCTGCAGTCTCGGATCAGGTGAGCGACTGCGTACATTTGTTCGTTGTTGCTAACGTGTAGTGCGTGTGCGAGTGTGAAGACAGGGTATTCAAATATTATAAGCAGTATTTAAATAAGAGAGTAATAAAAAAATAAAGTGCAAGCGTGGTTACCGACTAAATGCTTCAATTTCAGAACTGTGCGAGACCATAATGTTCAATTAAAAATTTTACTGTAAACACAATCAGTTATATGCTTGTGACGCATGTACTCATTCAGCAGGGTGTCGAATGAGGAAGTAGTTTGCTAGGAAGTAGTCGTTGCAATTCTAAAATTTCGAAATCATTTTAGGATTCCTCGAAAAATACGATTTATATAACAGGTCCATTGGAGAAAGTTAGGTACAGTCGTGCTATAGCGTTCATTTGCTGGTGCTGCTGGAGGGCGAGCATGCAGTCGCTGATGCCGTGCTGGTGTGTGATGAACGGAAACTGGTACACACCAGTAATGGGTGTCAAGCCTACTCAGCCTTCCTTAGCCTACCTCAGCCTGTCTCATCCTGTCTCAGCCTGTCTCAGCCTATCTCAGCCTGTCTCAGCTTATCTCAGCCTGCCTCATCCTGTCTCACTCATCCTCTCTTAGCCAGCTTTATCCTGTCTCAGACTGCCTCAACGGCGGTTTTAATTCCACAAAGAATTTTATTGTACATTAAATCAACACATAATATTGCAAATCATTCAAAAAAGGTGCGCGTTCTTCATTTCATTTGTTTTAATTTTATGACTCTGTGTAATTTGGAGATTGTTGGATGAATCTTGAGAGTTTACGGATTTCAGCTCCAGGCACTAAAATTATGATCGTTTTCTCTTCCTAGCCTGGATACCGAGAACAAATATCCATACGCTAATAAATTTTGCAATTGTTATCCCATTATTATTTCTTCCATTCTCAGAGTATCTTTTTTTAAATATCCTTCATCTTTCCGTATATGTTTGCACAAAGCCTATACGTGAATTAACGCCTCAGATCGTCCATTTCGCAAGTAAAAATTTGTATAATTTTTATCGGGAAAATTTTTTTGCGTCCCAGCTTGAGATGACTTCTTGCATGCATTATTTCCACAGACAATTCAGACGCAAGTAACAGTCACGAAGTTTTTTTCAAACTATTATAGAACGGTTATAAAAACTTGGATTTTATCAATAAGCGAGCACTTGCAAGATTCCGTTAGACGTCATATACACTTTGAATGCTCGTCAAAGGTTGTTTCTCTCTTACTGTACAAGAACGAGTTAGTAATCCAGTGTCCAGCCCAGCACTATTTGTTGTCTATGGAAAAAGCCTGTGTAACATGGAAAACGTACATTAAAAAGCAATGGGGCAAAAGTAGAAATCATTGAGTAGTTTTCAACAAAATTAAAGTCTCTGGCGGGCGTTGAAGGGTCAAGATTGGCACGCAAGTCAC
The DNA here is from genome assembly GCA_006783055.1 of Trinorchestia longiramus. Classification (NCBI taxonomy): domain Eukaryota; kingdom Metazoa; phylum Arthropoda; class Malacostraca; order Amphipoda; family Talitridae; genus Trinorchestia; species Trinorchestia longiramus. Next base: position 1,485 of record VCRD01010484.1, on the reverse strand, counting down.
GGCCGCTCGGCATCATCGTCCGCAGTTCGTAATTTTTGTTGAGTTTTTTTTAACTAATGGAATGTCACTGATCCTCCCCTTACCCCCTAGTTGGAAGCTAGAAAAGAGGTAAAGTTAACGACAAGCAAAGAGGAAATTGAAAATACAACAAGCTTAGGAGAGGGGTTATGAGCAGCGTTGCCGGTGTTGGGTTTTTAACTTAGATATAAGTATAGTTAGCGACTTATATGTATAAATTGTCATATATGTATGGTATGTATGATGTATTAATACTGTACATATACCTTGCATATATAACCATATGCATAGTGAAGTTATTAACTTCAGCTAGATCCGGGTTGAAAGAATCTAGCAATGGCAACCTTTGTTTTGAGTTCAAACACGTAATGTTGCACTTCTGAAAGACACCCAACCACAACGAAGCACGGAAACGGAATGTTTTCAACGACGATAAACAATCAATGGGGGGTCATTGAAGAAGCAATGGTATAACATTATGATGTTCCTAAGAGATCATTTAAACACTTTTATACGACTATATGTCACTAAAGTAGAAAGAATACCACCGAGTTACTGGAAACAAAACTGGTACAGAGCATTAATGCCCACTTTCTTGAAATTAGATTCCATAAAAGCTTCTGATTTGCTAGTACGGCAATACTGATGAGATTGTGCAGCTTTATATTGACAGTGAAATTCCTTAAAATGAAGCAAAGTTATCATTCTTCGAATTTCCAACCGTGTCTAACGTACACGTCGTCCAAACTTGAGTCCACAGTAACAATCACAGGCTTGTTGACCTCTAGATCACCAACATCCTCGGCCAAATGACCTACTATGTAGTTCATGTCATCCAAGACACTTAGATACCAAGTTCTCATCTCCACCTGTACCTCTGATGTTGCTCCTGTCATTGCCGGATCTCAACATCAACGTCTTTCGTCTTTTTCCAGAGGGTGGAACTGGACGGGGTGGAAATGGAGAGGACTGGAGGGGTTGGAAATGGATAGGGTGGAACTGGACGGGGTGGAAATGGAGGGAGTGGAACTGGACCGGGTGGAACTGGACG
>VCRD01010471.1:0-12330 GCA_006783055.1 Trinorchestia longiramus | reverse complement strand
GCATTTCTTTTTCCATTCCCTTGTCTCTTTTTTCTCTTTCTTACTCTCTTTCCCCATAAATAGCAACAATTAGGGTTCATTCAAATCATATCTCACCATCAGAATGCGACTGCACCTCCTAAAAAAGCCGACTTCTCTCTTTCCTCTTCTACCTGCGCCTGCTGTCTTCGACAGTCTCGTCTGTGAAATTTTCATCTTAAATGAACGAATGCTTAAATTGATTGTGTTGTAATGTAAGAAATTGTGTGAAAATGAACGGAAATTTTAGTTCATTAGACAGTTATGTTTATTATCTGTTCTGCCATGTGATGTGTCTGCGTGCGGTGGTGCTTACAGTGACATGGCGCTCACAGTGAACACTGAAATGTCGGTGTAGCTTTGCGACGGAAAAGTTGAATGATAATCAGTATCAAGTTGACTATTCCTGTGTTATAACCTGAGACATTTAGCGAAATGGTAAATCCAGGTAGAAAAGTGGGTCTATAGGGTGACGTGCGAGAATCTGTAGAAAATATTAGATTGGCTACAGGAGCGGGTCTGATCTTCAGAACTGCCTGCAAAAAATCTTGGAATGTTTTTTATATTCCTGGATATTGCTATATTTTATTTTCTTATGCTTACGGCGCATGCAGGCTTTCGAGTTGTTAGGTGCTTTTTTGTTTATACTTCTTTTGCTGGCGAAATAAATTTTGACGTATTTTCCTTTTTTTGTGGGGGATGTTTTGAATAGTTTGTAAGTAAACCCGGAATATTTGAACCACATTCAGGTGACTATATCCTCAACACCCAGACACCTCAGCGGCAGCTGCAAGTGCTAACGTCTCCAGGACAGCCGTCCTCTGGATTAATTGAACCATTCCTGTTCCAGTCACGTCCATTCGTTCCAGCTTTCCCATTACCATCTTTTGAATGACACTGGGGAGGTGCAGGACTTCCTCGTCAGGACTCCCTATGATGCTCCCTTGTCACTGGTCCACCAGATCATGCATTCTGATTTTGCATATCGATGATGGGCGAAGCGGGTCAACGTATCTTTTCTATATCAAGTCACCATTATCGAACGCTTCTTCGATCTATTGTGGTCCGTAATTTAGCTCACTAGACGCTGCAGTGAGGTATCTGTTGATCTCAGTGACGCATGGTCGGTAAGTTGCGTAATGCAATGTGACGCGAAGCTTGATCAAATCAGGACTCTAATTCTGCCCTGGTTTTGATAACATCGTTGAGCATTTATTCGCTTCCTCATCTTCACAAAACCTCGCTACAATCTTTTTTGTTCATGTTCTGTCGTAGGTAAATGAAATTTTGTAATTTTTTGTGTCACTCGCAGGTCTTAGCAAAAGAAAGTATGTCGCCCTATCTCAAAATTTACATTTAAAATTTAGTTAATAATTGACTGACCGCGGAAGAATAGTACCGAGACAATAAGAGGATTTTTTTTATCAATCATACTAGTAATATATATTTTGAATTAGTTTTTTATTTATCCTATATTCTCATGTAACTTAATTATTCATGAATTTGTGGTGCACAAACCACTTCGATGGTACACGAGTGCTAGAGGAATATAAAAGCGTGACATTTAATGATTACCTCGGTACCCTATTTACAAGTGTCATATATGAAGATTGTCCTGTTATCGTATTTACCAGTGTCATGTATGAAGATTGTCCTGTTATCGTATTTACCAGTGTCATACATGAAGATTACCTCGGTACCCTATTTACCAGTGTCATATATGAAGATTACCTCGTTAGTCTACTTACCAGTGTCATATACGAAGATTGTCCCGTTATCGCATTTACCGACGTAAGATCTGAAGGTTACTTCTTTACCTTATTTACGGGTGTATTATTTATAAATTTCCTCGTTACTTTCTTTAAGCAACGCAGTTACTGCGCAAACTAGCCAGTAGCGACGACGATCTTTCATTATCTTCGCTCCAACACATTAATTTTCTGGTGTGAATGAAATCTCAAGTAATACTCGACACACTATCCCGCTATATAATAATACAGTTTGTTGTTTGCTTGTTTGCTTGCTTGGTTGGTCCGTCTCTCTGTCACGCTATTAAGGATTTAGATAGGCGAATACTCGTCTACTGAATAACAAGATGCGATACCATGAAATTTTATTCCTGAATTACGATGGCAAATATAGTTTCTGGTATATACGCTCGAAATTCGAAATACTGCATGCTGAAATACACTGTTTATCCTATGCTAAGCATTGACTTCTCAATGAAACGGGTATACATACATGTACGGTGCGTGCCAGAATTATATGCTACTGTATTTTTTGATTCTCATTTCCATAGTTACTAATAAAAATTAGCGACACTTGGTACATTATATGGCAATACTAACACATGCTCAGATCTAAAATTGTAATATGATCTGACCAATAGTAAACAAATGGCAGCTATTGACTTGAATTCTTGCAAGTTTCAGCGTGCCAACTTTATATGCAAATCATCTATACAGTTTCAAATATGGCCAACTGGTAACGGAAATTGATAAAATAATTATTTTAGGAATATTTAATGTGGAAACAACGACATTACAAAACAAAAAGCTGCAATGTGGTTGAATAGTGCAATTAATATTTTGTATAATTATCATGTTCTTTAACAACAGAAAAAAGCCTTTCATCCATTGAAGATGTCAAATTTTTTATTTCATCTGATGAAGTTTCTTTGGCAGCAGTAAGAATGGCATTCCAGAGGTCATCCTTGGAGGTGTACTGCCTTCCACAGGAGTAAATCTTCCTTTTCAGGATGCTCCACTGATTCTCGATGGAGTTTATATCCGGAGAACAAGCTGGCAATTGCATGATTTTTCCGTGCCTGGCAAACACACTCCAAATATTCCGTGATTATTCTTGCAGCATCAGACGGGGCATTATCATGCATAAATACCATCTCTTTCTGGAGTGCTAAATTCTTCATCTTGTACCAGGGTATAAAGTGTTGCTTAATGAAGTCAATGTAGTGTTTGGCAGTCATTTTCACTCCATCTGCGACTTTGAAAGGTCCTACCAGTTCATTACCAATAATTACAGACCAAAACATGACACCCCCACCTCCTTGCTGACGCCTGATCCGGTAGGGACGTGGACCATCCTTGCAGTACCATCCTCTCCTCCACCCATCGGGTCCATCGAGAGTCGCTCGACACTCATCGGTGAACAGAACAGTTTGAAAATTTACCTTCATACGTTTTTTCACCCAATCCATCCTCTTTTTCTTGTGGATATCCTTTATTGGAGGGCGAACTTCTGGCTTTCGACATTTTCCAATTTCGCTCAGAATACGACATTGAGTGGATTTGGGCACATTAGGAACGCCAGCGTTTTCAAACACTTCTTTGCTAGTTTTAAGTGAGTTACAGCGGCATTTTCTCTTGATCCTAACTCATGGCTCGATGCGACACAGGTGCTTTCTTACGACGTTTCCCTTTGTCAGAACGACCGTTGCAACGATCAGGGTTGATCACAAATTTTATAATGGTACGATGGTCACGGCCCAATTCTTTTGCTATTTCTAATGTAGATATGTTATTACTCAGCTTTTGAACAATTTTAGACTTCTCACCATGACTCAAAGTACCTTCACGTCCCATCTTGCATGTAAAGTTGGCACGCTGAATCTTGCAATAATTCAAGTCAATGGCTGCCGTTTGTTTACTATTGCGCAAATCAGCTTACAATTTTAGATCTGAGCATGTGTGAGTATTGCCATATAATGTACCAAGTGTCGCTAATTTTTGTTAATAACTATGGGAGTGAAAATTAAAAAATAGTGTCATATAATTCTGGCACGCACTGTATTGTAAGCATTGTATTGTGGATTCCAAAGGTACAGGATTACTATAAATTACGTTATTTTTTGTTATTAGCTTTCTTCCCCTTCAATGTGGAAACTCCTTCGCAAAGCCTGTATCCATTGGCAAATCCAAAGAAAAAATTTAGTAAAATATGCGTGCATTTTTTCACGTGTGGATCTACTATTACGCTATACTGATCAATATTTAATTTTTTAACGTGTAATTTTATTTCGTTTTTCATAAGCGACATTTAATAGTGCACTATTACATAGAACTAGGCAGTTCCCGTGGAAGTTTCACGGTTTAGATTTTCCTGGTTTGAAATTATTATGAGGATGAATGCATTAAAAATTTGCGACGAACTATTGTGCTTTAAATGAATACTTTTCATCAATAAATACAGAACTTCTATTGTGTATCTTATTTACCGATAACATGGTCCAGATAGTACCCGTTGAAATTTCTTGATTTAAAAGTGAAAAATTCAGGATCTATAAAATAAAATACATTTTTCAGTTTTACCTGTGGTTCTATCATAATCTAAATATTTTTCATGAATCCATACAGAACTTCCATTCTGTATTTTATCTCCGATAACATGGCTGTGTAAGAGAAGAACGTTAATAGCGGAAAAAATCGAGTATTTTATAGTGATCCGGTGCCTTTGGTATCCACAATACAATGCATATGATGCATGCATACCCGTTCTGATTTCAGTTCAATAATTTTTCTTCAGTAATAGATAGGAAGTAATGAGACGGAAACACACATATACAGAAAGATGGAGATACATAGTCGATTAAGTATGTAGATTATCACTGTATATCCGTTTACTCGATTGTAATCATATATCATAATGATAAAAGGTTTGTTTAAATGTTGTTAGTTGTTCATGTATATGAAACTAGGTGTAAAACCGGTTCATACGAAAAACATGATAAAAATATGTTGAATTTATTGACAAGGAATATTTTGTACAGGTCTCGACTTGTAAATGTCAAAGATTTAACCTGAATACAAAATAAACGCACGCACATCATTTTTTTCAAAAATCGTGCATCTTTTAGAAAAGCAATATGCAAGCAGCCCGGGAAGCCACTGCGCGACAAAGCTCCTTTGAATGCATAGCTCGATACGCGCCATTCCCGCCGAATATTGTCCCCTTCTGCCGGTATCAAGGATACGAGGTCATCGCTCTGTAAGATGACGTTTTTTGTTCCCCGTGGTGTGCGTTTTCTGAAGACAACCGCGTGCCCTCGAGATCATGCAAGGTGCAGAACATTTTCAGGTTTATCCCAGTGCCCCGTAAAATTTGAGCTCGTCCATAGCAGTTTTTTTGGAAAGTCATATAAACGTCGCTCGAGACACGTGGTTTTTTGACAGACCATTTTCGGGCGGTTTGTTGCATCCTTGCTCCTGAAATGCTGTCGTTCTAGCTAGTAAAAGTACTGGATCTCCTCTGGAACTGTGAATTTTGGATCCACACGAATTAGAGCACTAAATAAGCGTTCATTTATTTAGCTCAGATGTTCTATGCAAATCTTCAATTACATACACATGCACTTAAAGCGGTACGTGAACTTTGTTTCTTCTGCGCATTCCTGTGGTGACTGATCGAGCCAATCTAACAGTGCGTGTATGAAGCTATGCTAGCTCTATGCAATCCCAGTGAGTACAAAGCTATGGTATGTGGAGCAGCATGTGGAATGAACTATGTGATCACATTGACCTGTATATGCATTGTTAGGTGTCTTCCTCAAGGTGTCTTTCATGAACAATGGAGACGGGCCGTCATGTAGGTGTAGGCGGTTGCTCCTTACCGATAGGCTATAATTTCTCTAGTAATTTATAACAGCAATTAAGGTGCTCGTATAGAAAACTGTATCGACTTCAACTGTGTTGTTGAGTGGTTGTTTGACACTCAAGTCTCGGACGGGTAATGATGAAAATAATGAATAATAATTATAATATCGAAAAAATGTAGGTAATAATTGTAAAAGAACGTAGTGGACAACAATATTTATGGACTATAATGAGTAGTATTACTTAACGCAAAATTCTCCAGCTACTGACATAATTTTTCTGAAACCTTTGTGCATTATGAAGTATGTAGTTACTAGTGTTACGTTGATATAAATCGATGCATATATTTTTGCACGTACCAATACGCGCGTGTTGGTGAACGTTATCATGTTGAAGTATGACATCTGTTCGAGTATTTGAGTATTTGAGGAAAATTTCTATTTTTCTACAAAAATTGTACATTTCTACAACTCTGATGTGCAGTTTGTTTAAATATGCAAAGTTCTGTGACTAGATACGATCAAGGAAATAAAAGGTATACGCATAAATATAATAATAGACATAAATAATAAGCATAAAATCTCACAAAAATATTTTTCTGTTTAAGCATAGATTTATTGTAATGGAGCCCCTTGTGTACTTTATCAAAAGCACTAAAAAAAATTTCTTTACTCGCCCACAAGTTATTACTTTTAAATTTATTTTTCTGCTGCGAAATGCCCAAGAAATTTATTTCTCAGTGCGGCATCTGTCCTTAGGCGAGACAAGCAGGAAAACATGAAGAGGTTTGGAAGCTCTGCTGACGGCTCGTTATCCGAGTTCTTTTCAGGAAACTTCAGAGTTCTTTTGCCCTGTTAATGGGCGCAAGTTCAGAATTATGAGGAAAACCTCCATCTGTGCCATAAGAAGTCAAACTTTTCGTGGTCTGGGAAGAACTCGCCGGGATCTTGGAATTCCAGCAGCAGTTGTAAGCCGCAGCCTTTGTCGGGGTGAACATTGGGGGAGGAATGGGGCAATTCTTCCTCGCTTTAACTATAGAAGCAAAAATTGGAATACTGTGTAACAGTACGCGCTCTTTCTTTTTCAATGTGTCGCTCAAGAAGATACTAAAATTTTATCATAGAAAAGTAGGATATATTTGGACGCGTAGGTCTCTTTCGATGTAAAGTTTATGCCTTCTAACCACCTTCAGTAATATACGCCTTTTTTTAATTACACCTGAACACACTGCTTCTTTTTGCTGTGTTAGATATTCAACCAAGATGGCTGTACAACCCTGGTTTGTCTTGGTGGGTCTCTCGCTCCATAACAAAAAAAAATGGAAACTGGGTTGCTGCATTCAGCACGTTGTGCAGAGAGGTTACTTGTTTTGAGGTTAAACGTCTACTGCCTATCAGACTGGAAATGCATAATCTCAGCAATTTTGAACAGTACACCGAAAATAAACGCGAACGTTTACGTCAGTGAGCTTGTATCCTAGATACTCAAAAATAGCTGCCAATATCTTGCGCTGGAGCTGCTCTGTTCCTGTGCGCACGTACAGCTGGTGTAAGTTTTTCTAGTTGGACTGCCTACGTAAAAGAAGAAAATCAATATCATTGAATTCTATTTTTGAATTATTGACTCGCTTGTACAATAAAGATTCTCCGTCATTCAAATGTGAGTTTTTTCACAAATTGAAAAAAGGTGCTATCAAGAGAAGTTCTCGGACTGTTTCAATTTCATAGGAACCTGTATTTCCAATGTAAGGAGATTGTTGTAGATGACGTAAACTGCTCATTCAGAACTATATGAGACAGCGATTTGCACAGTAGGCCATTCCAGATTGTGAATGGGGCCTCATTTTGATACATCTCCATGATTTGCGCGCTATTCAGAAGTTGCCGTGGCCTATTTCTTTCCTGCAGTTCTGTTACCTAATTGTGTTGCCGAGACTGCACTGTCATTCATCAGAAAATGTTGCATGATGGTGTGGAACTGGGCGGTGGAACTAGGAAGAAGTTGTAGAAGATGTAGCGGCACTAAGGTGGAGTTCAGCGACACTATGCATGTCCGTTTAAGTATGAGTACGTGTAGCATATCTTTCATGTGAAAGAACACATCTGTGCTGATTCATTCCAAAAGTGATTTACACAAAAGAATGTGGACATATTCTTCTGACCGAACCGAGTCTCGAATAGTCTATACCTTTCATCTTTCAGCCATTACTTAAAATTTTTCTTCACTGCCTACCTTCCGTCTGCGCAAGTTTCAAGTCAACCGGATCGTCACCAACCGGACTCCATGAGCCAATTTTATGATACATTGGAACTCCATCGTGGCTGGACTCGTAGTCCCTCCACTACTGAAGCTTCTAGAAGTTGTTACGGGGTCTAAGCCCAGGCAGTTGGGGTCTAGAGCCGCAGAGTTGGAGTCTAGAGCCCAGGCAGTTGGGGTCTAGAGCCGCAGAGTTGGAGTCTAGAGCTGCAGAGTTGGAGTCTAGAGCCCAGGCTGTTGGAGTCTAGAGCTGCAGAGTTGGAGTCTAGAGCCCAGGCTGTTGGAGTCTAGAGCCCAGGGGTCTGGAGCAGAGGGAGGATGTACAGTGTGGCTGTGGGTGTGCAGACTGAAGTCACGTGTTCCTCACAGCTCCTCTGCCCACACACACCAACATCCTCAAGGTCCTGCCAGACCGTCGCTCCGAGTGTGTGTGTGTCAGCAGGGCCGGGATGTGTCCTTCAGGTAATGATGTGTCATCTTAGTAATGGACCGCTGCTAATTCTAGACACTTGTTGTGGATTACAGATGCTGGAACGTATGAGCTTTGTACTGTATATAATTTTTCAGAAGAAATATTTTTGTAGTTTGCGGGTATAGTAAGGACTAGAAAATAGTCGTCAATGATAATGATTATTTGATTAATAGCTACGTGAATGGTCAGTTGATCAAGTCCAGAATGCACTTATTTGAAGCGAGATGAAAATTTCTGAATTGCTGAAGAAATTCAGATTTCATAACTGAATACTGAGTAATTGAAGTCTTTTAGTACCAAATTATTCGGCGATGATATCCCACCATTCCAACACTGATAAAGAAGTAACACAGGCCGCAAAGATGGCGTTGTTCCGATTACTTCTGTTTTATGTAAAATGTGCTGTAAAATGATTCTCATTTCTAGGTTTAATGAAGCGAAATCAAGTAAAGAACTGAAAATGAGTTTCTAATTTTGGAATGTACATATGATGGCATTTATATGGTTTTAAAAATAAAATGGGTAAAGTGCGTGTTTTTACCTCCCACGCACTGTCGAAAGTGTGTGTGAAAGTTGTCCATAATTTGAGTATGTCAAATCATTTTGCCGCGCCCTGTATAACCTCTGATGCATAGACCAAAAACATGATTTGACTTCGCCTTCTCTTAACTCAGTTTAAAGTTAAGCATAAGCTGAATTTGTTGAAGAAAATTCAATGATTGAACCGTTTTCTTCATTAACATGTAAGAAGGCAAAGTTGGCAGAGCCAAGTACGTCTTCAAAAATGTGGACTGTTTTGAGAAAGTGGCTATGTGGTGCTGTTAATTCAGCGGATCTCAAAAATATATATTCACTTTTTGATTTCTCATCACTAGAGGATGAATATTAGAGTTTTATTTTACGTCATTTAATTTCTTAAAATGAATGTTATTTTTTTTTTAACTTGACTCGTTAGACTTGTATCCATGTCAATATGTACCTTAATAAAAAATATATGCGAGTAATGCGCAGTCAAAAATGAAGCAGATTATTTTGGAAAATGTCTGATGTTGAACTTAAACGTCAAGTGCACAACTTATTAATTCCTGCTCAAACTTGCTCCTGTTAAATGGTTTCTTGATTACTGGTCGTGCACAACGCTGTGAACGTTTGAGCGTTCGTGTTCTCCTTGAACAGCTCACGGCCTCGTTAGTGCCACACTCACTTGAGAATTCACGCGCTGAAATCAAGAGAAATCCTGCGTAAAGGCCACAACTAATCGCTGCGAACGCGTACCAGCATCGTAATCTACACGATGACTAGGCACGGGCCTCAACACCCACGTCTCTTCGCTACTACCATCCTTAACTTCAATTTTGGGTTCATGCTTCATTGTCTGTGCCTCACTAGCTAACTAAAATCAAATTTCTCCCAAAAAATACGTTTTATTACAGCTACGTATTACATTGCAATTTTGAATCTGATGAAACTATTTTTCATTTTATAGAAAATTTTCTGATGCCTCATTTTTCGACATCACACACATTTTATGGGAAAAATTCTAATGCTCTGTTGTCAGTATTTATGTGTAGCCATAACACTAAAAATTTATCCTTCTGCCAGGCAATTACACTTTAATTCCTACTTGCGTACTCACTGGCCATATATGTCTTCTTCCATACATGTACGTGTATTCCTCATGTACCCTTTCGTCTAATTATAGAGGCTGCAATTTTCCCCCACGGGCAACTAAAACTCGATAAAATTCCCGTGCTGAGCTGCTGCGGTGACCTAAAGCTAGAACGTGATTCGCGGTCAGCGCTTTCGTCGGTGTTGTAGTTTTGAGCGAAAGCTGGGCCGGCTTTCGCCGCATGGCCGCTCAGCTTCGCCGTAACGAGAGCGTCGATTATGCCATGTTTGCTTCTGGACCACCGGTCACGTCGTGGTGACCTGCATCCCTTGGCTAGTGTCAAAAACTTGTTGCTACATCCTTTGGCTTGTGTCAAAAACTTGTTGCTACATCCTTTGGCTCGTGTCAAAAACTTGTTGTTGCATCTTTCGGCTAATATAAAAAATTTGTTGCTACATCCTTTAGCTTATGTCAAAAACTTGTTGCTGCATCTTTCAGCTAGTATCAAAAACTTGTTGCTGCATCCTTTGGCTAGTGTCAAAAACTAGTTGCTTCATCCCTGGGCTAGTGTCAGAAACTTGCTGCTGCATTCTTTGGCTAGTGTCAAAGTGCTAGTGACACTAGCATTCTTTGGCTAGTGTCACTAGCATTCTTTGGCTAGTGTCAGAAACTTATTGCATTCTTTGGCCAGTATAAAGAACAAATCCCACAAATTAACAGAACCGGTACTGATTTGACAAGAGTTTTTCCGAGATTACGTTTTATTGCGTCGTACTTTTCAAGTTAGGTTAGGTTGTTAGGTTTTCAGGTCGTGGTGATATTACCTCGTGTACAATTTAAGTTGTGCGTGTTGTGTATCGCAGTACTTCGGTTCCACCCACCGAGCACTTCACGTGAAGGTCGCACAGCAAACTCTCCTTCATTTTGAGACAGATATTTTTCTTGGTTCTTTTTCACATTCTAGTGTAAGGCAACACGCTTCAAAGAACCTTATGGCAAACCATTAATAGCGATAGATTTTTATTTTTAAATTCATATCCGTCAATTTTTACATCCCAATTTAACATTTACTCACATTCAAAAGTTCAAGTTCTTTTTTCACTTTTTGTCGAATTTTACTGGTGTAATTATAACAGTAGGCTCAATTTGTTCAATGATTTCTTGGAAAATTTTTAGTTCAAAACCAGAGGTTCGAAACATTTGTGTTTAATGTTTTAAAGATTGTCATTCTACATTATTTGTTGGAAACTAATGTACACATGCATAATAAGATACAACGATGCCACGGTAAAATAGTTTCCCCTCCTATTTATTTTGCGTAAGATATCGTTAAATCAACCGTCGATATATTATATTTTAACTTAATGTTAAGGTCAAGTCTTTATAATTGTAGTGGTTCTTTATTGTTTCAGAGTGAACTTGAATAAGAGTATTTACGATGCAACAATCAACACCTTGGATTGAAATTCTCTATAATTTCCGTTTTACTCTTCAATTTCACGACTTTTGTACTTCCGCCGTGCGTTAGTTTACACCAGGCTGCTACCGGCCGACCTCCTTCTGGTCCATGCAATTGTCGAGCTCATAACTTTAAAAGCGACATTCATGTGGCTAGCAAGCTATTCATTGTGTCGAGAATTGTAGCGATACTTGGACGACCATCCTTTAAAGGCAGTATTTGCATAGAAATCCCCTAGTCTTGTAGTTAAATCTGTAAAGAATTATGTATATTTATCTGCTTAGTCTTTACGAGTTCTCTAAATTCTTGATGACTTGAACATACTCCCGGAATATTTTAATAAACTAGTTCCCTCTATATAGTCAGTATGAATCAAACCACGCCTTTATTAATTTTCTTAAAGCTCCTTTATAACTAAAACAAAGCTCCTTGGAATGTGTTCACACGTGCACAAAGTGAACACTACCCCTTGTGCTTGCAGCGATCAAACGACAGTTGTGCTGGTCTAGTTGCTCTTCATCTCACAGAGCATCAGTCTGTGTTTCCGCTGTCTCCTGTATTGCTGACTTAGTCAATGTCTGCAAGCAATAGTGGTGGTGCTCGTGATGCTGCTACTTATGTTGTTGTTGCAGCTCCTACTACTACTACTTATGTTGTTGTTGCAGCTAATGCTACAACTTATGTTGTTGTTGCAGCTTCTACTATTACTTATGTTGTTGTTGCAGCTTCTACTATTACTTATGTTGTTGTTGCAGCTTCTACTACTACTTATGTTGTTGTTGCAGCTTCTACTACTACTTATGTTGTTGCAGCTTCTACTACTACTTATGTTGTTGTTGCAGCTCCTGCTGTTATTTGTGGTGTTGTTGTAGCTCCTGCTGTTATTTGTGGGTTGTTGTAGCTCCTG
>VCRD01010468.1:0-12337 GCA_006783055.1 Trinorchestia longiramus | reverse complement strand
AGCGACGATAAAATCTACTAAGCGAAATAAAGAAATTGCTCTTGCAGCACGAACCAAAACTAATCCGAAGAACATCTGCATAGATTCAAACGACAGGCGACTCAAAAGAGGCACTATTGAACCACTGATCGATCTCGAGGGTTCAACTCAAACGGATAAGAAAACAAAAGCCAGAATTTTGAATTTACACTGTATCTCTGTGTTCACTTGCAAAAACATAACTGAAATCCCACAACCCCATGATTTAAATCCTCAGAAATCCTGACAGATGGCGTATCTGCAGAAGAAAAAGTAGATAAACAGGTGAGCATTCTCAACTCATGTGAGTCAACCGGACCCGTTACTCAAAGAAACAGCCGAAGTATTTAGCGAACCCTTGGCAAACATCTTCACTCGATCGCTTGAAACTGGAATAGTTCCAGAGGATAGGAATTAGGGAAATTTAACTACTTTTTTTCAAAAAGTGGAACAAACAAACTTCTAATAACTATTGTCCAATCAGTTTAACATCTGTCATCAGTAAAAAAGTAGAAAGACTACTCAAAGTTCGTATAACGAAGCACTTTAATGATCAAAATCTCATTACAAACACCCAGCAGTGATTCAGGAAAAAACGTAGCTGCCTCACAAACCTACTCGACTTTCTTGTAGAAGTCAGCCACTTATATGACCGTAAAAAGCCGTAGACTTTATATACTTAGACTTTCAAAAAGCCTTCGACAAGGTTCAACACGGAAGACTCATGGTCAAAGTGGAAGCGCATCGAATTCAGGGTAACTACTCGCGATGGATACAGACAGGCTCACTGGTGGCACTCAACGAGTAATGATTCATGATTAAGCTACTGATTCGACGTATGTAGCATCAGGAGTCCCTGAAGGGAGTGTGTCATGATGGTAATAATATATGCATAGGGTTTCATATTTCAGGGTGATGCATTAAGTGTATGTATCCACATAAAGTTTGTGTATCGACAGTTACGTAAGAGGTGTGGAACTATAGGGCGCAGTCTGACCAGCTGCGTAAACATAAGCAGTAGGGTGAAAAAGATTCGAGGTGTTTAGTTTTGTAGGTAAAAGGAATATCACACAAAAGAAATTTATGTGTAGGAACCGTGTGACTCTCGAGAATTACGCAGTCGTGAAATGCTCAAACTGACTGCAGAGTAGCAGGGTATATCACCAAGGCTTTGAAACCTGGTTCAGGCTGTTGGACAAATAGGGAGATTGGAAAATAGAAAAGATACGTGGGAGGAGCAAAGCTCATATAAAAGCAGTGGGAAGGATAGATGCAAGGACCTGGACTTGGGAATTAAACCTCGACTGCGATGTAAACTATTGCAGCTAGAGCGACATCTAGGGCATAGGTATAGGTTTAGGAGTATGGGGGGAATAGGTGTATAGATGATTTAGAGGGAATTAAGCTAATCATCACACCGACGAATAACGACAGATTTTACACGTACAACATCTACCCGTGTATAAACGGGAAGAATCAATTGCGCGACAGCAAGGAAGGGAAGGGGAAAAATTAGCGTTATTGCTGTGTTGTAATCGTGTGTTAAACATCGAAGCCTATCATCAGCAACGAATCTCCAGTGTAAGGTCAAGTTTTAACATTATTGTCAATGTGATCGAGGTTAGCAACAGGGTAAAGTTCGTAAGTTGTCATGGATGCCTATTGATTTAACTAAATTGTTCCGTGTGCACTCATGACTATTCAACTATCAAGTATGTAATTGATCTGTAATAGCTCACTGTTTAATAGGATATTATGTGCGGTTCATATGCTAAATTGTGATAGATGACTCACGTTTTCTCTCCTGTGATATTTAGATTAACATGTATTAAATCTTTTGTGTGTATTATTGTCCTTTCTATTGTCATTGAAAAGTACTGGGAACACCTTTACCATTTCATGTATTCAGAGGATTAGAGTTTCTTTTTTGGATTACGTATGTTTGTTACATTTAATTAATTTGTGTTATGTACAAGCATTATTTGCAATATAACGGAATAACAGCATGCAGAAAACCATGCATTGAAACCAAGATTACGTAAATTGTGAGAGAGAAAAGAACTCATCGACAACCAACCATTATGCAATATATCAATATGCGATCAAAAGTAGACAGAGAAAAGCTTTCCTTTTTATGGATTAAAACAATCAATCAATTAATAATAAATAGACATTATTGTAATGCACAAATCTTAAACGTATCGCCACAAGTGTTTTAGGCCCGCTCCTTTTCATCATCTACATCAGTGTTTCTC
The DNA here is from genome assembly GCA_006783055.1 of Trinorchestia longiramus. Lineage (NCBI taxonomy): Eukaryota > Metazoa > Arthropoda > Malacostraca > Amphipoda > Talitridae > Trinorchestia > Trinorchestia longiramus. The sequence goes on along the minus strand of VCRD01010468.1, from coordinate 10,064 downwards.
AAACTTTTATAACTCGCGGCACATTTATCAATCATTGAAAATGTCGCGGCACACATACAGCAAACGTACTGTGAACTAGGGAAAATTATTATCCTATAGCCACATTTTTTTAAACGATCTAAGCCTCAGGGGGAAAATTTTTAAATGTGAATAGCAAAACTTACCTTTTAATTTGGTTTAAAATTTTTAAGGCTGGTTGTTTTCACTTGCAGTTATTAGTGTGAAACGTGTGCTAGGTGCTATTTTGCAACCTCTTCAATGCTTGGGCGTACATGGAATTAACACACTCTCATTTCTTCCTCAGGAGCGTAGTCTTTCTCTCTTTTTTATTTTTATATTGCATAATGTAGAGAACCCTAATTCACACAGACAAGAAATAGAAAATTGCAAGAGGAGTGCCAGACCTTTATCTGATAAGGCTGGATATTCTTTTTTTGTGGAAATCCAAAAGGTATCGATAGGGACAGCAGAATGTTTTATTTTCAAGCTACGGTCACTTGAACTACTTGCTAATTCTTCTTCTTCATGCAATTGAAGTTCGAATGCAATTGAGTTCATTGAAGTGCAATGAACAGATTTCGAATCCAGTAGTGTTTCTTTGTATTTAATGACGGAAAATAATGGTTAATGCTTTCTCCGAGTGTAGACAAATGTTTTGCTATAATAGGGATAATTTTCTTTTTGCAGTAGCTACGCATTGTAGGGAACATATCAGTTTCACCTTTTTGAGAGATACCAATTTATCCGTTGAGGTGAGGATATTTTCATTTCGGCCTTGCATGCTACTGTTAACAGTATTAAGATGACAGAATATAACTTGTACATATTCCATTTTAGACATCAAAAAATCACATATGAGATAGTTACAAAATCGTTCAATCTTTTCTTCTTCAAAAAATGCAATAAATTCCTTGTGTAAATCATGAACACAAGATTTTACCTTTCGATAGCCATCAAACTTCGGTGTACCTATGTTAGTGAACATGATTAAAATCCATGTCTTTGCATAATGCTTCAAACACCCTCGACGTCAATGGCATACTTTTAATGTACCTAATTGACTATTTCAATAACTTGCTCCAACACCTTCTTCAAATCTTCCTGTGATACTTTTGACACTAGAACTTCTCGATGTAAACAGCAATGTGTACGAATGACTTCTGGATTTTCTTTCTGTACTAGTGAAACGAAGCCTTTAATACTGCCAACCATACATGGTGCTCCATCAGTGCAAATGCCAACACAAGACTTCCAGCTCAAATTAATTTTTTCAAGATAGCTTGTCACAACATCAAAAATATCCTGACCTTTACAAGTTGTTTGCATCCCCTTACAACACAAAAACTGATTGATGATTTCATCTTCATGAATGAAACGCACAAATACAAACAACTGAGCACTGTTGCTTGTCAGTCGATTCATCAACTATTGAGGCAAATCTTGACACTTTCATTAAGCTCTGTACTTTAGTTTTAATATTCGTTGATAAATCTGAAATTCTCCTTATTGTATCATTTGATAGGGGCATTTTGTTTATTTCCGTTTCAGATTTTTCTCCTAACATGCATTTAACCATCTTCCTACAAGCAGGAAAAATAATTGACTCAGTAGGAGTATGAGGTTTAGATTTCACTGTTATCAGTTCTGCCACTTCGATGGAAGCAAGTTGAGCTCTTTTTAATATTTTCAAAGTGTTTCGGAAAGGGTTTTGGTGCTATAATATGTTTGCTGATCTAACAATCTTTGAAAATAGCTAACATCTTTATTTTTGAGATAGGAATGTTTAGTAGTGAAATGTTTTTCTAATTTACTTGGCACCATCGATTCATTGGACAACGTATCACCACAAACAGCACATAATGGACTTAGCCGCTCAACTGATCCAGTCCAAGAAAATTCCAACTGCAAATATTCATCCTTGTATCTTCGGTCGTGGTGAACTTTAGCGTTTTTTGCACTAGAGTTGGCGAGTTTTGTCATTTGCTTGCTGTTAGTGGACTCACAATCGTCACTTAGTACTTTTCTTTTTATGAACTTATCCATTGTTATTGAGAAGGGGGGTTATATTATAGAACTGTTAACACACACTGTCACTCACGTATTCCATAACAGGCAGTGATAAACTAATTAGGTGGCAGCACAGTAGTGGCAGTCATGCCGTTGTTCTAGCTCTCAAATTGTTTCGTTCAGCTTTAAAATATGGTAGAAAAAACATTGAAAAACATTCGAACTGGCGATTTTCATAATATACTCGTATGGCTTATAAGTAGAGAAAAGCACTTCGTTGACTTGATTTATCGTCTAATTCCCCTCGATAGTGAAATTAAAATGATAGCAAGCAAGTAATCTGAACTTAATCAAAGTTAAACGAAAATTATTGACATGACGTGAACGAAAAGCTCGTACATTGGAGTAAATGTAGTTCTCTATATGTTCTCGAGATAAGGGTTATAATTAAATGCATTTCATATAATTATGATAATAAAGTGCCGTACTGAGATCCACAATGTTTTGCAATAACTACGGTAGAATTTATTGTTTGTGGCACTGCTTGCAGTGCTTAACCTGAACTTTTAACTCACTAAAATTTAGCATTTTGAATAATAATTTACATTCTGCGGGATTTGGGAGGAAATTAGTTTTAAAGTTTATAAAAGGTATACGTCGATTTTTGTGACGTCTTTTTGTTTTGCAGCACACTAAATTTGATCTCGCGGCACTCTAGTGTGCCGCGGCACCGTGTTTGAGAATCATTGATCTACATCAGGGGTCACCAAACTTTTTTCACACTGGGCCGAATAACTGAAAGAATGACGAGCGCGGGCCGCATAATCATTCTCTTCAATACTTGCAAGCCAGAACGAAAGCGTCAGAGCGTAGGCGGAGCTACCACGAGCCGAGGAAGCGACGTCAGTTCAACGTCGACGGGCCTGGTGAACTGACGTCGCGGGCCGGATTCGGCCCGCGGGCCGTAGTTTGGTGACCCCTGGTCTACATCAACGACTTTAATATTGGAATCATCAGCAGAATCAAAAAATCCGCCGGTGAGACAAAACTTCGTCGCAAATCATTCACCGAAAGGGGCAAAGTAACTATTCGATCATATCTCAACCGTCTTCTACAATGGACCGGAACCTGGCAAGTGAGCTTCAACTTTGGTAAATGTTCAGTAATGCACCTCGGTGCAAATAACCGACATTTCCAACAAACAATGAATGACATACCCATTGAAGTAGTCCACCAACAAAAAGATCTAGGTGGCATTGTCTCTGAAAACTCAAACATGACAAACAAGTTGGAAAAAGCGTCAGATATACTAGCAAGATTCTTGGTTTCATTGCATGACATTTCAACTCTAAGTCGAAGAACATAATATTACCGCTTTGTGAAGCTCTAGTCCGGCTACATTTAGAATATGTAATGCATCTCTGGTCTCTTACCCTACATGGAGATAATAATAAAATTAAAAAAAAACATAGAACAACGAAAATGATTCCAGAATTCCGCAATTTCAGCGATGAAAGACGTATTGAACACTTTGAACTTATCTCCCTAGAACAAAAAAGACGGCGAGGAACACTTATTGAGACCTGTAAATATCTCAACAGCTCTAACGATGTTACTCTGGAAACGCCTTTCGAAAAAGACGGTAACATGCGAACCAGAAATAACGACCTAAAACTAATACTGAGAAACTTCAAGACATCACAAACTATGAACTTCCGTCCCGTTAAAATTGCCGCAACTTGGAGCATATAAAAATCGTCTCGATAATTCTTCAGTATTATAACGTTTTTATGTTATGTTCCCAACTCCCAGGGCCAGTATATGATTGAAATAAATGTGCATGACTGAAATGCCTGTGCGTCAGTAAAATGCATGTTCATGACTGAATTGACTTACGGGATTAAGCTGTACGTGCATGATTGATGCTCGTACTTTAGACGGCATGGTACTTGGGTATCAACCCAAGAATGGGCCAAATGACTCCTTTCTATTGCCTTATTGTATTCTATTTCATGTGCAAAACTTTAACGTCATACCTAGAACTGACTCCAAGTCTGAAACTGTCAGCTTTCCTGAAACGTTATACCGTTCTGCATCATATTGGATTGAAGGAGAAAGGTAAAGTATAATATGTACAGAGTGGGCCAAAAAGGATGCCCCATTAAAGAACTTTTATAACTCAAAAACTATGTGGGATAGAACATAAAATTTTATGTCAAAACATTTATTAGATTTATGAATTTTACTGAAAAATAACGTTTAGGTGTGGAAAACAATCTGTGTTAAGTGATGCCTGTTTTCGCGACAGCACATTTCTAACTTTTTTAATTTCTCTAACCTTTGTTAATGAGTTGCCGTTCATTTGCTTGATTTCCTCCTCGATGTTTCTCCTTAACTGAACGATTGTGGTAGTTATATTAATGTAAACGTTTTCTTTAACCCTTTCGGTCCTGACAGCATCTCTGGTAGCCGCAGTCATTTTTCGCTTATCAAGATGCAGAGCAACACGTGTGTCTGTGCAAACGCTAGTAGGGCAGTGCAAGCTACAGTATGATCAGGACAATGCAGTGACCGTAAAACATCACAGAGCATCTTATTTTAAATTTGATGATAAATATGTTGAAAAGGTTTTGATATTTGCATCATAGTACCGAAAGGGTTAAGGTACCCCCATAAAAAAGTCGGGTATGGTTAGGTCCGGAGGCCTAGGTGGCCAGTTAACATCGTCATGCCAAGAGATATATTCTTGCAGAAACAAACGATTTAAAATAATTATTCTTTCTCTCGTAGTGTAACTGGTGGCACCATCTTGTTATACCAAATGTTCCTGATATGTCTTGCTTACCTCAACTTAAAGCAAGGCATCTGAGAAACATTTGGTCCATCGAAAGGTCCAAGTAAGTAAGTTATATCAAGTAAGGAAATATTGTTTTGGATCTTTTCAAACTTTTGTCTAAACCCCTGTCGTTGAGCAGCGCATTTAGCAGTGCTCATACAGAGTATTATACATTCTTGAAAGCTAAGTGATAATGTATTGTTGAACTGAGAGATAAATGAACATTTAGTTTAAAATCCACAGAAGTAATGAAGGAAAGAGAGCTACATAATTTGAGCTTCATTTTATGAGATGAGGATCTGAGTTACGGCAATCTATAAACAAAACTAGGGGTAAATACATTTGTACAAAATGAAGCTCTTTTGCATTGATAAAATACTTTTCAACAGGAAAAAGATTCACCAGCCGAATAGAGTACCAATTACTCCTATTATTAAATTACAAAAATTATATTTCTTTTCGATAGACTGCATACCTTGATCAAATGCTGGGTATCCTGAATGAAAGGGCGTTGAGCTCATTAATTCAAGTTTCTTGGCGTGAAACTGAAAAAGACTGTTTCATAAAACTGCATTGTTATCACAACTTTGGGCAAAAAAGGAAGAATGTGCAACCAAGCTTGGAAACCCGAATTTTTATTAACATTATCACATGATTGCACTAAACTATGAATCTGGCTTACAGTAAAGTGACATAATGTCAATAATACATTATAAAGATCATCATTTGTATCATATATTCTGTTTTAGAGTTTCTTCATGGGCAATTATACAGATTCAAAGTTTTCCATTATACATTAACATTTTAAAAAAGTGCTGCGCATACACTTTGCAACTTAACGACAGCTCTAAGGCGGTGGCCTAAGATGTACTTCAATGAAAGTGGAGGCGATATATAAGGAGATCTACCCAATTAATACCGGAAATATATGCTTCTCCCTTCCCCTTTTCTCTAAAAAAATGCACGATGATCAAACGTCAACAAGAACTTGGCAGAAATTCGTTGTTCGGTACTTTTAACTGACGTATTTTTAAGTGGCACCTAATTAGATAATAGAAATTGAAGTTCGATGGAGCTTTCAAAATTCGGTTTGCCATCCATAAACAGCGGTCAGGAAATAGCATATGCTTTTGCCTACACTATCAGATGAAAATCTTTTTTCAAGTAAGTCGAAGAAGATTATTAATAAAGTCAAGTTTCCTTGTAGTTAATGTTTAGTGCTGGATTTTTTCGAAAGGATCCCTACCACACCTATGCATATTATATTTACCAAAGTGAAGAGGTTTTCAACAGCTCACAGTAATGAAAAAATGGTGGCAAATTTCTGTTAGAAATGATGGCTTTCCATTCCATTGGTGTTAAGTGACTGTTATATGAAACCAATGGACAATACGCAGACCTCCCCCTTTCTGCTAAAAGGATGAGAGTTACTGTTAGCAAATTACCTGAATCAAAGGTCCATGAGTCTTGCCTATTTAGAAATTACCGTCGACATCAGAGCCATTTATCGCAGTAACGTTCATGACGGAGTATTTCTTCCAAGCATTTTAGGTACAAACCGACCTTTCCGCATCACTGCGCTAGTTGGCGCCGTTATTTTCTCGAGGACTTAGTTCAGGGCCGTTCAGCGCAGATGTGTTAGGCGCCTGCCGGACGCCACGATGCGCCAACAAAGACTGTACGAAAATCGTTAAATTTACAGGCTTGTTTAATGCTGCCAAAAATACGTCTTTGTATGTCTCTTACTCATTGTTTTGTGTGCATAAATACGGTCGGAAAATATGTGTGTTTGCAAGTTATACAACTATTAAGGCTGCCGTACAACGTATCCTATTTCTCCAATTGGACTTTTAGCAAGTGTGGGTAAAATATGCTAAAGCAAGAGCTTACTTGACGTTGAACGTTGATCATTATGTAATTATGTGATTAAGTGGGTCTTGAGATGGATAATTCGGTGGAAGGGTTATATGTCGTTTATCTGCTTATCAAAAATTTTATGTGTTGATCAATGCGAGTTGACAGGTAGTTCCGCTCAGGTAGAACTTTGCTTGTCACTAAACGCGGATCACTCATACGTGTATGATTAAGTGAGTCGGCAGCCACCGTAGTCGAGTGGTCTGCGGCCCGTGTTCTGTATCGGGTCTCTGCTTGTGCAGAAAGACTGTGTGCGGGTTCGAAACCTGGCAATGAATACGAGCTGTATCTCGTTTCACGCCGTGAGCTCGCACTTATCAGTAAGACCTCAACGCCCGCCCATGGACACATCCCAGGATCGTCGCATGGAGCTCACCATCATCCTTACTCTAAGAATGTAAACCTTAAGAATTTAAAAACCAATGTACTAAATGTCTATGTACTGTGTACTTAATTGGAAATAAAGATTGTTTGTTTGTTTTGTTTATGACTGAAAAACAATGTCTTCCTATGGAAAATGCATCCACTACTAGTCCATGGGTCTTACATGGCTTTTTCTGACATTTATCTATAAGATCTAAGCAACAATATTGAATGCAAATACTGTACGTATTAAATACATTTTTCATATCGGTTTGAGCTACATAACTGTATGACCAAAGATTATATAATCTCTCCAAGAATTGTGGCTGATCATTTCCCTCACTTGAACTTTTATTTATGAACCTAATCGTTTCTGGTATTTTAATCGATATTTAAACCTAAAATTCATGTGTACTTAAAAGAAAAATACTATTCTAGAGTAATGCATATGAGTGAGCACAATTTTGTAAATGCAGGCAGAAGGCAATACTTTTTTATGAGCAAATATTAAATACTATCTGCCCAGCAGTGCTTCATCGATCAGTATATATGACCTTAAGCTTTCGTTTTAAAGGAAACGAAATTTTGAACTATATGTTGAAATAATTATGCACTCCATTAGACATGGAAATAATCTTCTAGACTTGGTAAAATCTCTTTTAGCTTACCTCCGTTCAGTTGCTTTTATTCGGTAATTTAGATTGTACAACACTTTAGTGTCGTTGCTCTGTGTTCGTAAAGTTTATTTCGGTTACGTTCAAGAACAATAATAATTTTCTCTAATTTCCTCATTGTTCATTTTTATTTTCAACCTGTTTGCGATTGTTTCATCCTAACACTTAATCTATGATGAAAATGTCTTTTGGCATGAATTCTGAGGGCATATTATAATTACTGAGCTTACCCTCTGACAGGAAAACAATTGCAAAAAATTAGTTTATTCTCATAAATAGCGTAAAATTATTTCTAAAATTTTAATTGTCATTGCAGCGAGCAACAATTTAAGAAAAACGTATTCATTTAAGCAACTCACTGCAGCACTGCATGAAGTATAAGGTCACGTGTAGCTGTGGGCACTGACCATCGCATGAAACATGTCACGTGTAGCTCTGGGCACTGGCCAACGCAAATATGAATGGATTCTGTTCATCCGACTCTTTCCATGACGGGTGTGCTGGTCGTGGCCAGCGAACAGGTTTTTTTTCAACGTCTCTCGTATTCTCACTTACGCTGACATCAATGGGAACATAGTTGACGCATCAAGTTAAAAGTCCTGTTAATCGATAATGATGGTACGTGAAACATCTGTTCAAAATTTAAAATTTATAACTGGGAAAGGTTCTAATTTCTCTATGCTCTCACCCGCTGAAAAAGGCTATTTACGAGTATTACTGTGCTGATGTTTTTAGTATGTGATGGGGCGATTGACTAAAGGTATCATAAATTCAGATTTGAAATTGCAAATCTATTTATCATTTCCAGCATGGCGATGGAACAATGTCAAGGTAATACTCAATGTAAAAATTTCGAATATATAACAATATGTCTGTTTGTTATTCAATAACCCTGTCGGGGGAGGAAATGTGAGACTGAACGAAAGTGAATAGGTATGATTTCGAAATTCTAATGGTTGGTTGTAGTAATTTCGGTTTTAGGTATTCATTAATATTTAGTACAACAATATCATCTATACACGAGAAAGTGTTTGTACGATGCTTCTGTAATGCTGCAAACTTGAAAAGTTGCACCCTCTATCACTATTCCAAATAGTGAGTATCTCAGTGCCTCTGAAGTTAATTTTAAAATTTTGAGCTTTCACGAACACTTCATTTCATATTCAGAGCAGAACAATCATTTAGAGTTGGGGTTTTTCGGAACTGAAAATACAGGCATTACAACTGCAAAGTGAAATTGTAAAAATGAATTGAGAGAAGCGAGGTATTCCCCATGAAATAAAATCGAACTCTCTAGAGTCAATATAGTGCAATGATCCACTTCAGTCGATGTTGGGCTCGTTTACAGCTCGCAGTGACAATGTAACACAGAACTCGAGTGCCATCCATGTCTGTTACAAAGTGCCGCTTAGACCGTTTTCGCTCCACAGAACTTGTACAATTGAGAGCCTCAAGAATAGTGAAGCCGACAAGCTATTGTCCATGGCTTCTAACACAACAGAAGAAGGTTAATTGTCTGGAGAACTATGCAAGTGTAACCACCTGGACTGAATTCAATATGAAGACAAGGACAATACTTTAAAAAACTTATCATTTCCATCCGTTGTACTAAAGCAGTGCTAATGATGATCAATTATCACTCATCACGGTATCTAATTTGTTGAACAGAGTAGTTGATATTAGGGTTTAATTTTTTCTATACACAGCCTGTGATAGAATTTGAGAGTAGTAAGAGTTCTCATAAACGGTTAAGTGCATAATGCTAAAGTTGCTGCCACATACAGTGGGGGGGAGGAAATAATACAACACGTTGATTAAATCGCCAGATTGCACATTTATAGACCACGTACAAATACAAAAATTGGATTATACATAAACAATAATATAAAAAGGTTAAAAATAAATCTAAAATCGACAAATATCCAATGAAAAAATATGTAGGAGTATGTATGATATATACATGTAAAAATGTTTACAAAACATTTTAAAATATCCATACATTAATATTTCGATGCACAGCCCTTATTATTAATTATGGCTTCGAGACGTTTATAGTAGTTCACTACCAGCCTTTTACAAGCTTTGGAAGTCATCTTATTCCATTATTTAATGGAAATATATTTGAGTTCAGTGATGTTATTGGGACCTCTCTTCTGAATCGTCAATTTCAATACCCGCCACCAGTTTTCGATCGGATTCATATCTGAGGATTGACTTGGCCATTCTAAAATGTTTACCTTCTTTATCCTCAACCATTCTCTCTCTCTCTC
>VCRD01010466.1:0-12365 GCA_006783055.1 Trinorchestia longiramus | reverse complement strand
TTCGTCCGCGACCGAAAGGTCGGTCCCGTTTAAGATTTATCTGTAACGGGAAGGTATGGTAATAGGACGACCGCTTCGCGTCTGCTATTGAACAGGTTTGTTAGATGATTTTGTTCATGTTAGATTGCTATATTGTGCCTGTATCATAACAATATTGCAGGATTATGGAAATTATCCTTGTGGTTAAAGATTTTGGCCTTGCATACTGGAGCAACCTTTTTCACGAGACTCCTTATTGTCTGTTCAACAATTGTGCTCATAATTTTTAGTTACTATATGAACCAAATACTCATTTCCATCTCTAGATTTAATTGATCCTAAATGAAACATTAAAAATCAACTTTGTTCAACAGATGAAACTGAGTTATTAAAACTCAAGTATCTTTTCTAGAATTCCATGTTCACTGAGGCAACTTTTGCTCAGTTTCTAGTTTTAAAAATAGACCTTTTAATGAGGATTGGATTCTTTGTTTATTTAAAAGGGACTTGCTCTTATCTCTCAATAAGGTTATATCCCAGCTCTCTTGAATATTTTGAGATTGGACTGCCTTACTACTGCATTTCATTCTGATTAGCCTTGTCATTGCTTAGGTTTGCTACGGGTAATGCTTGTGTTCGTTTATGTTTGTGAAGATGTGAAAATTAAGCTCAACCTTCTCTTCCAGACACCTGGCAGTCCTGCTCTCAGCTTTCATCACAGCTTTCATCATCGCACTCATTTCAGTTCTCATCTCAGCTTGCATCATCGCACTCATTTCAGTTCTCCTCTCAGCTTTCACAGTTCTCAGTTCTCAGTTCTCATCGCTCAGTGCTCAGCGCTCATTGCTCTCATCTCATCGATGCTTTAGCATCTCTTTTCTCTCTCCTCTCGAGTCTCATCGTTGCTTAGAAATCTTGACGCTGATCACATCCCTGATCATATTTCTGATTATGTTCTTGATCCTATTTTGATCATATTTTCGATCATTACTTCTAGTTCCCAATCTCTTTCACTCGTGGACTACGGATGTCTTCTGTCCACCAGCTGCCCTACGGATCTATAAATAAACAAAAGCTGAGTACTCGTCTTGTCATTGAATTCCCCAACTAGAGGTGCACCAGTCGACTCCCTTAACCTTACCTTCTGATAAATTTGTTATTACCACCACCAAAACATAACCTTGGTGAAACCTAACACTGGCCATCCGCCATAAAAAAATAACAAGCTCATATAATAATACATGTTAAGTCCGGCTAAAATTGATATTTCAAAGCATTGCAGTGCTTTAAACGATTTAAAATTCACTGTAAAACCTTATGATCCCTTCTATGGCTTTGAAGAAGTAATTTTTGATCAATTTATCCAATAGAAAATGTTATGTTACTAAAAATGCAATGGCCTCCGCTAACGTAGTCCACTATATGGCCGTGCACGTCCTATTTATATTAGTCCTTGCACAAAACATATAAATAATTCAAAAGTAGCGAGCTGGAAAATTTCTTCAACGGGCTGGTCAAACGTTCAAAATAGCCGCACACTCATGACATAAGTTTTTAACGAAGATGTGGACCCTATCTATTCTCTAAATCTTGGTTGCATTTACACTCATAAACAGTATTTGAATTCGATCATGAAATGACACACTAATAAAATATGTTTCCTGTCGAGTATCTTGGAAGAATTGTCAGATGTATTAAAAGTATATGAATTGTTTGCCTATAAAAAATATTGAATATTTTGCTTCTTTACGTAACAGGTTTACATTTGACAATCACTGCTCTTTATTTCCCATTACACATGAATTTCATTCCATTTATTGACGCAATATCAAAATTGGAATGAAAAACTAAGAACACGAACTTTTGTGCAATATTAGACTAATTCGATATACTTTGCGCTTACAATTTTATTTTTGCCGAGTTAGATAACAAACATTCATTGCTTCTTCCAGAAAACTGGAGATCGAAATGAGGTTAGTAGGGCACTCATGGTACTCGATTTATTATGGCCACAGAAGCTTAGTTTAAAATAAATAAAGATGCTATCACTAGAAGCCTCCAGCATATTACGAGTTGCGATCTCTGCAGGTAGAGAGGCTGCAAGAGAACGTGTCCGAATTTACGTAGTACCGCATACATAAGCAATGTATTTTACCGAATTCTTGGAATAAAGCATGCGAAAAGAATATAGTACGCAACTATTTTAAGGCAGTAATGAGCATATCTATCTTATTAATGCCGGTGATTATCCCTTAATTGAGAGGAGAAGAATTGGTTCGCTATAGCGAGGTCCTATCAGCCGATCAATAAGGCTTTCAGAATTACCTCTTTAATGTTAATGATATGATGTAGTGCAGAACACTTATAAATTAAAACAATGTATTATTATTCCTATTCTCGTATATTATTATTTTTTACCCAAACCATCGGTCAACCAAAGTTTTAGAGCAATTTCAAATATATATTAGCATATGGTTAAATAAGTGGCGAATCTATAGGTAAAAGTTGATTGCAATTCAAACCTTGTTTTCTTTTGAAACAACATTTTACTTACTAATTTGCTTATAAAAATAACATTCGTTGGTTTCAGAAACTCTGCGTGATTTTTTCGTGTTAGACATACTTTATAAACGTCTAAACATGTGCTCATGGAGGATGTACAGCACTGTTTTGAAATTTTTATCGGGAAATAAGACCAGGATATACAATCAAGTAGTACTTATGTAGAGTCAACATGTCAAAATATAGATTCTTATACTATATATAAGAGTTTACGATGCTTACTTGGTTGTTGTGATTTAAAGGGAGAGGTCTACCTCGTCTGACCAAAGTGTTGTTCCGTCTATACTCAGTTTTTTGACACTGCCGTGGAGCGATGCCGCGTCCATCTAGAGCTGTGAGTTAAAATAAACTAATTGAATTGATTTTGTAAAGTAACTTGCTTACAATAATCAATAAGATATTTATTTATAATGTTATTCACTACAAGGCGACAAATATATATGATAATTAAGCAATTTTCCGAATATAAACGTAATTCATGATGAAGTTTATATAACATTTTCCTCAATTCTCTTGCACTAGTGGCACTTACCTAAGTAAGAACTTCGAATGAGACAAGTTTTTAACCTCCATGAATTGCGTGGTACGAGTTGTGGTGTTGCAATACTAGGCTGTAAGTTGACAGGCTCAGTACGATGTAGTGCAAATATGAATAATTCATGCAGTGGCATGTCAAACTCGGCACTGTTCGTGATTAACATTTCTTTTAGTATAAAGATGAAATTATTTCTCTACGCAAACTATTGATTTACTGTATAGGTAATATTCCAATGAAGGCAGGAAGTTCTGATGCAGTGTTATTGTTGAAGTGATCATGATATACAGTAGTGTTATTTCTTATGCATATTATTTTGTATATATGTTGATCTATGATTTATCTATACGTTTTGTCTAGGGTTACTTTAGTATTTAATTTTGTATGGGTCAGTTGCTAAGCTTGAATAGTGAGTTAGTTTTATAATAGCATGAAATGCACTGATTAGGATGACAGAGTAACCTCTCATGGGTTAGTACTTAATTTAAATGTCAACGAGTGATAAACTTGTGCGATTGCCTCACCTTGGTTGTGTAGCTGTCAGCCAGTGCATGACAAGCTGCATGGATTTGGTCAGCTTTCATTTACTGACATCAGCTGACTGTCTGATGCTAATGGTTGCTTGGAGCAGATACTGTCTGGTCACTTCTACAACAGCCCTCACTAGATGGATTGTGAACTGCAGATGTTTTGTACTGTCTACTATTTTTTAATTCTGACCTAATGTGTTAAAAAATAATGGTAACCCAGCACTACTTTGATGACCTAGTCATACTCTGATGTGCTGAATGAGCAAACATGCAGACAGGAGGGTAAGAATTTGCTTTTCTTATTTCTTGATTATTGATGACTTTGAATTAAAATTGGCCTTGAAAATTGTCATAGTGAAAATTTTTCTCTACATTTGTTATAGACTTCCAAATTTTAAAGTAGTTTTTGATGTATTAAACAATTCTTTCCTGTTCATGCTTGCATCAAGCTGCCAATTCACTGCTGCTACTGAAGAAATGCAACACTAGGGTTGCCAGTACATCATCCTGTTGAATGGTTACGACATTTGCTTGCTACAATGTTGCTATAATTCAGTAGATTTCGAGACTTTTAGCGAATTTAATATTCTCTACAATCTCTTGAAGATTTGTTCATTAAATTACATGATTATATCATCAAATTAATGGAAAGCTCAATAATAAACATGAACATGAACTTTTTTTGTTAAGCAAGTTCAGCTTGTGTACAGACTACATGCAGCTCTGAAAGTTCAGAACAAAACCCTATAGTGTTACATTTAGAACTTAGTAAGTATGGTTACAAGTTATTGTTAAAAAAATGCTAATGAACATATAAAGATAGTACTTAAATAGATATCTGGTCAGATAATAAGTAAAAAGCTAGGAAATAAGCAATAGTTGTTTAAGATTCGAGGCATTTGGTTCGAATGAGAATCATTGACAATTTTGGTACTGATGATCACTACAGGCTGTGTTGAAAATAACTGCCTAGTTGTGGACAGTCTAAATGCAATCTCAAAGCTGGTATGTTGATAAAAGTTTGCTCTATGTAGGAATACTACTTTCTATTCTCTTGTCAGTTTTAATCTTGTTGATTGTATTGTTAATGAAGCAAGAAGGTCATACTTTTGTTAATGAAGCTAGGATGTCATAGTTTAGTGAATGAAGCTAGGATGTCATAGTTTAGTGAATGAAGCTAGGATGTCATACTTTTGTTAATGAAGCTAGGATGTCATAGTTTAGTAAATGAAGCTAGGATGTCATAGTTTAGTGAATGAAGCTAAGATGTCATAGTTTTGTTAATGAAGCTAGGATGTCATAGTTTTGTTAATGAAGCTAGGATGTCATAGTTTTGTTAATTAAGCTAGGATGTCATAGTTTTATTAATGAAGCTAGGATGTCATAGTTTTATTAATGAAGCTAGGATGTCATAGTTTTGTTAATGAAGCTAGGATGTCATAGGTTTGTTAATTGAGCTAGGATGTCATAATTTTATTAATAAAGCTAGGATGTCATAGTTTAGTGAATGAAGCTAGGATGTCATAGTTTTGTTAATGAAGCTAGGATGTCATAGGTTTGTTAATGAAGCTAGGATGCCATAGTTTAGTGAATGAAGCTAGGATGTCATAGTTTAGTGAATGAAGCTAGGATGTCATAGTTTAGTGAATGAAGCTAGGATGTTATAGTTTAGTGAATGAAGCTAGGATGTCATAGTTTTGTTAATGAAGCTAGGATGTCATAGTTTTGTTAATGAAGCTAGGATGTCATAGTTTTGTTAATGAAGCTAGGATGTCATAGTTTTGTTAATGAAGCTAGGATGTCATAGTTAAGATAATGGAGAAGTGGTTTGTCTTGTTCAAATCTGTTTTTTGCATTAGAAATTTTAGGATGTGTGGTATCTGTGTTTCACTTCTGTATGTGTTAATGAAGTTTTTCCCTACCTTTCTTAGCCTGCAAAGGAATTCTCTGTAAGTATTTTGAAGGAATAATCTTGCCTATTCGCTGTAACATATCATGGTAGCTTGTTCAGTCTAACTCATGATCAATGTTTTGTATAAAATCATTACCTTTGTTTCCTTGTTTAATTTGCTGTTGTATTTCATTTGTATGTGTATGTTTTATTCATCCAAGTACAACAAGAATGTATGCTTGACCTAGTAATTTATGAATGGGTAAAATGAATAATTTGTTATATTTTAATTTTCATTCATGTTGTTCCATGCATTGTCACTTGCTAGTTTTGCTGTTTTACAGTAGAAAATCTTTTAAACAGCTTGGGACTGGAAGTGTTTCAGTTATTTGAAGTTTTTTAATTTTTAAAATTGTGTAGAGATAAATTAATTTGTCTCTAGCACATGTAAAATGAGAGTACAGTCAACCCTCGATAAGACGGACTACTAGGGGGGAAGGGTGGTCTGATTGATATGCACAATCACCTTAATAAGGCCTAAATACATAATACATTATACTGTATGCACTATACTGCTGTATACTTTAAAATATTTAGCCTGTGGGGTAGAAGAAATTACAATATTAACTACCATATTAAATTATTAACGTCCGTCTTATCTGATATCCGGATTACCGAGGTCCGTCTTATCGAGGGTTGACTGTAAGTGGGAAATAGGACCTAAGCCTAAACATATCCCATATGGGCTCTGTGGGAAGAATTAAGAGTTCAGGAATGTAGTGATTTTATTCATGGGATGCTGCTGAGAGACATCTCTGGTTATTAAGAAGTTCTGGTTGTAAGAAGATGTTGTGGCTCAAGTTTTATTCATGCAGGCTTGTGTTCAACTTATAACATTCCTTCATCTGTCCACTCAATTTGTCTGATGACCTACATGAGCACTTCTTTTTAGGCCTTTATTATTTTGATTTGTGTAGTAGTAGGATTCTTTTGTCTGTATATTTCTATCAACATATCGGATAAAATGTGTGGAAGTCCTTCAGTGAAGTAAAAAATATGTATTAAATTCATTGTCTACATATTTTGTAGTAAAGGTGTCAAAAAAGTAAAATTAATTGATGTATTTGCAGGCTAGTCGCCGAGCAGCTGTCAAAGAAGTCAGCAGTGAAGATGATGACAATCAAGATGACTTGATGGAAGTGCCAGGTGGGTTGTACTGCATTTCTTCATATTTTACTGTAATATATAGTGCAAAAAGTGTAAACTATTAACCAAGTATTAAACATCTGATATTTTACTCTTTTACACTAGAAGATACTAGAAATGAAGTAATAGTTCTTTCTAATGAGCATAGCTGATGACCCTGTGGATGCTTATGATTTTATCTCTTGAGTGTAGAGCAGTTACTGGTAGTTACTGGTAGAAGATGGGTTTGTGTGTACATGAATTCTAAGTAGTATTGTGCTTCAGCTTTATCTCTCATTTCAGAGAGGCAGCAGAGGACAAGTGATGCTTTAGTCAGTAGTAATCATGATAGGATTACATTGTATTTCTGTAATTCCACCTGTGTGATGTGCATATAAGCAGAAATGTTAGTAAATGTGAGTGCTTGTACCCCTGAGACAACTATTTAATGTGCCCATGTGCAGTGACCCCAGCCACGAGCATAAGGAAGGAGCAGCAGAGGGTACCAGTGAACACAAGCAGGAGTAACCTGCTGTCTGCCTCCTCCCCTACCCCTAGCAGTGGCAGCAGTACTGCAGCTGCTGCCTCACGTCTCCACTCCCTTCTGCAACAGAACAGCACCAGCAGCTACCCCAGCTCCTCTGCTTCTTCTTCATCTGCTGCAGCCTCTGCTAACAGTCTTCATAAAATGAGTATGTTGGGTAAGTAGATCAGATTACTTTTTAACTCAATTCAAACTTCATCAAGTTCTTATATTACTGTATATTTTTATCTAATAAGCTTTCTTCTGCTTGAAATGGCAAACAAATGTACCATCTATAGAATATTTTGGTTAAATTTCTACCTTTCAAGTGTCAATATTATTTTCTGTGCATAAGTTGTACAACTGCAGTTTGTACTAAATTCTAAATTAATGGTAACCTTTCCTTTTTAATGAAAATGATCTCTTTACTGATGCACATTTCCTTCATGTTGGTCACTTGATTAGTTAACAGAGTATTTGTGCTCAAGTTTTTCTTGCTATTTATAGTTCACATTTTGGAGTTCTTCCCAATTCTATGTTTATTCAAAGTAGATTCACCTATGCCAAGTTTCTGCTTAGAGAAGTCATTTACATCTTATTTCACTTGCAAGATATCTGAAGCATACTTTGTATAGACCATTGGTTCTTAACCTGGGTTCGATCGAATCCCAGGGGTTCGGTGAGTCAGTCTCAGGGGTTCGGCGGAGATCAAAACACCCGTGACTCATATTTTGTGATGACACGCCCCGATTGGCCATCATTGGTTGCAGATGATACATCGCTTGGCCAATCTGTGCTGCAGGGAATTTAGTGCGCTCAATAGTCGACTTGTGACTGTCGTGATGATACGTCTTGTGATTTCTTAATATTTTAATCCCTTCATACTAACTATGTCGAATAAAAAAAGAAAATGGTCAGATGAATATGTAAAATATGAATTCACACGTAAGCGGAACGTGATGGCAGTCAGCGTCCTAACCCCATGATGTGCAATACCAAGTTGAACAATTCTAGTCTAGCACGGGAAAAACCAAGAGAACACTTCCTTAAGCTGAATGGAGATCAAAAATACAAGAACACAACGCTCGCTGAATTCAAGGTGAAGAGAGCCAGATTCAATGAAAAGGCTACTGTGTTTGTTCTCGGCTTTGTACCCATCAACAAACCGATCCTCAGCATCGTACGAAATTGCCAAGCTGATCTCAAAACAGGGTAAACCACACACCATTGGTGAAACACTTGTAAAACCAGCTGTGTTGAAGATGGCGAATATCATGCTCGGAAAAGAGGCTGAAGTGAAGTTATCCCAAATTCCTCTTTCAAATGACACCATCAGAACAGAATAAAGGACATGAGCAAAGACATCTGCTTAAAGTAGTTGCAGATCTGATTTCAAGCCCAGCAAAATTCAACCTTCAACTCGACGAGACAACAGACGTTTCCAATATAAGCCAGCTAGCTGTATTCGTGCGCGATGCGAAAAACGACGTGATAAAGGAAGATTTTTATTTTGTAAGCCTCTTACAACAACAACTAAGGTAACCGATGTGAAGAAACTTGTGGATAACTACTTCAAAGACAACAGTCTTTCGTGGGATATGGTTTCTGCAGTTTGTTCGGACGGAGCTCCAGTCATGCTGGGAAGAAAGATTGGTTTTGGTGCGGTAGTGAAAGCTGATGCACCACACATCATTGTTACGCATTGTATTCTGCACAGGTATGCGTTGACAACAAAAACGGTGCCTCCAAAACTGGCAGAAGCGTTAAAAATTGTAGTGGAATGCATTAACTATATGCAAAGTAGTGTTCTGAGGCACCGCATCTTCAGTGAGCTGTGCAAAGAAATGGGCTCTGAATTCGAGGTACTTTGAACCATTCTAACATTCGGTGGTTATCCCAGGGACAAGTTCTGAATCGTATTTTTGCCGTGCGTGTGGAATTAGCCCTGTTTTTGCAAGAGCACCAACAATGTCATGCAGATTGCTTCAAAAATTCTGGGTTCATTCTCATTTTAGCGTACTGATGATCTTCGCAACTCTCAATCATCTCAATCAAAAGATGTAGGGCGGTGAAGTCAACATGATTGAAGCGGAGAAAAACCTGAAAGCTTTTCTAAAAAAGCTACCGTTATGGAAACGACGAACAGAGAACAATAACTTCGCAAACTTTCCCCTGCTGGGCGACTGTGTAAGATCAAAGATGTATCTGAAATCGGAGACATTTCTGTACCCACGGAGACTTCTGTATGGGCTTGCCAAGTCTCTCGACGGATACTTCTCTACAAGAGAGTCATATCCAGCATGGGTGAGACAGCCGTTCACGTTTAGTGTTGAGACAACAGATGTCAATGATGAATACCTCGATGAAATCTTTGAAATTCAGCATAGCCAGGTTCAACAGCAACTCTTCAGAACAACGCTTTCAACGTTTTGGTGTCAACAAATGATAACGTACTCTGTTATTGCTAAGAAAGCTCTGGAGATTTTCATACCGTTTGTTACAACATATCTTTGCGAGCAATACTTTTTGAGGATGCTGGACATGAAAACGAAAAAAAGGAACAGACTTAGTTGCAAAACTGACATGAGAGTGGCATTTGCCAAGGTGAAGCCGTGCATTTTGAACTGGTCCCTGAAAGGCAACAGCAGAAGTCACACTTTTGCAGCAAATATTCATTGTTTTTTTTGTGAAAATCATGTTTTGATGATTTTGTTCTTTGAACACAGGGATGTTGATGCACGGTTCATTTTCTGCACGAGTAAAATATATACCTATGATTTGAATTTGAAAAGAATCACATTCTATTTTTTTAATTAAAAAGAGTTCGGTAAATGTGCAGATGGAACTCGTGGGGTTCAGTACCTCCGACAAGGTTAAGAACCACTGGTATAGACTGATTAACCTTGTGCAGCATAAGTTGACTCATAAGTTTGTTCTAGTGTCATTTGTGAGCAACCAATTGTTTTGGTTGTTCACAAAAATGCTTGTTTTGGGACCAAGATAAGCTTCTTGGTTGATCAGTAAATCCTGAGCAATCAAATAATTGATGATGAACACATCAGGTGTGTACAGTAGAAGAACTCGTCTTGAATGATTGCGTGAAAACTCCAAATTTAAGTTTTCATATTCCTGAGTTGTTGACAACCATTTGTCATCAGGAATATTTAGCACCCTTTTACTAAGAAAAAAGTGTTACTTGAACCCTTGATTCATTAACTGTTGTAGCTGTAACTCAGAACCTTGAGGAAGAAGGTGTTCTGTGTTGCAGGCAGCATGGATGCCCTGCGTGGCTTGAGCAGCTCAGGAGGAGGCGGTGGCAGCGTGAGTCTGCAGCAGCAGCAGCTGCAGAAACAGCAGCTCATGCAGCAGCATCTGTTGCAGCAGCAGATGCAGCAACAACAGAACGCAGCTTTGCTCAACAAAAGTTACTACGGTAATCACCTTCAGCGTCCAGACGGCTACATGACTCAGATGCAGCAGCTCCAGCAGAGAGGTTTGTGGCACTTCTGAATGTTTAGAAAGAATCTAGTATACAAGCTTAAGAATTTCTTCTCTCCTGTACAATACGGAGCATTGTACACTAACTACATGAACTAGCGCTCGTTAGTAATATCTTAGCTACCAGTGGCAGAGTTGGTCATGGGTTCAGTTACTATATCATTTCTTGTCATTCACATACTCTTTTCGTTCCTGGAAGAGGTGGCATCACTGATCCCATGTGGTTGTGAACTTCTATTACTTACTTCAATAAATAATAAATTTATTTGTGCTCACTGATGCCCAAGCGTTGTTGACAAGTGTTAATTTGAGATTCATTATTCCTTCCTTTTTGTAATGAATCATTTTGCGAGCAGGCATGGGTGGGCTGATGGCCAGTCTACTGGGCGCCCAGCCCCAGAGCATGGGTGGGCTTGCAGGGCTGGGCGGTGGACTGGGGGCTGCTGCAGCAGGCATGAGTGGCATGCTGGGCATGGCGGCGTCAGCAGGAGGGGCAGCTAGGCAAGGCTTCGATCTCAATAACCCTGTAATGGCTCAACTCATGTTGCAGCAGGTACACTTCCTGATGAACTTCTCAGTACCCTCCTTGCTGTCATGAAAGTCTGCTTCTCTATTTGAAATATCGCAAGAGGTAACGGTTAATCCGTGCTACAAAATAGTCATTGAATAACATTATATATGTATGATGAATGATGGAATTGAAAGACGATGAGACGTAAAGTCGAAAAAGTGTTTACTGCATTATTTGTGAGCTTCAATTTGTTTTTCCATTGTGTTGAGAGTGTGCATCATTTCATAAGGTGCTGCTGCACTGCTGTAGAGACATCTTTTATGTGTACCTTGATCACTTACAGCTGTTGTGCTGTACAATCTCCAACAGTTCATTGCTAATAGGTACAATTGAGATAAAAAACACAAATAGATAAAGAATTGAGTGCAGTTTATCAAAGTTATATATCACAAAAAGAGTTAGGGCTGTTTTTATTTTATAAGTGTGTCACTGGAAGACAGAGTGCCAAGTCAATTTGTTTTATTCATCTAATCAAATCTTTATTTCAACCTTTATTAATCACAGAGCCTTGTAATGCCAAACTTCATGAGCATTTCATTATTTTTAAATTTGATTTTCTCGTAAAATTGGGTAACATTGTGAAGGTGAAGAAAATGTTAAAATTTGCATTGTACCTAAGCTGGAGCGAAGATACACCATCATTTGTAGGACGTACTATGCCTCTCGCAACTGATGCCTTATTTTGAGGCTACCTGACTGAGACGCCCTTATGACATGGGACTTGGGTGGCAGTCTAAGAGTGGTTAAACGGCTCGTTCCTATTGCCTTATTCTATTCTATTGAAGTATAGTCTCAACACTTGCCTTATTGAGGTACTAACTGACAGGTGCCCTATAAAGGCACTGACACAGATGCCCTATAAAGGCACTGACACAGATGCCCTATAAAGGCACTGACACAGATGCCGTATAAAGGCACTGACACAGATGCCGTATAAAGGCACTGACACAGATGCCCTATAAAGGCACTGACACAGATGCCCTATAAAGGCACTGACACCGATGCTCTATAAAGGTACTGACACAGATACCCTATTAAGGCACTGATTGACATGCCCTATTGAGGTAGGCACTGACTGACAGATGCCCTAT
>VCRD01010465.1:0-12366 GCA_006783055.1 Trinorchestia longiramus | reverse complement strand
GACCAAGTCACAGTAGTCAAAGCGGGATAACACCAAAGATTGGATAGCTAATAATTTAGTTTTTTCGTCAAGCATGTTCTTCACGTGGTGAAGGAACATCAATGTACCGTTAATTTTGTTGAATGTTTAAATGGTCCACCTTGAATGTGTTCAACTTTAGTATGTTTAAGGTTAATATGTAACGCTGTGATGTACAACAGTTCGCTCTTGTACGCTCTTGTAACAGAATGCATTTAGAGTCAGCTAGTGGTAGAGAACCATTGTCTCAGCGCGTTCTCTGGTTCCGGTCTCATTCTTGTGCCTGCCGTTGCGATGTAGACATTGATGTCTGTACTATAACCAAACTGTGTTCACTGAAATAAACCTGGTTAGCGTAATCACGCTCCTGTGATTTTTCTAACCTTCTAACAAAGGTTATGGGCCCAGAACACGCTCCAAAGATATATCTTCAGTGAACACAGTAAGTCTCGAAACAAACTGTGGTGACTACAAGGAAGCGTAGAAGTTTGTTGACATAACACAGTGCAGCAAGTGTGAAGAACAAGGCAGACTCTAACAGTGGTAAAAGTTGCATAAAACCACTCAATGAGAGAAATTATCCAACATGGAAGATACATATGAGGATGTGTCTTGTAAAGGATTAACTGTGGGATAGGCACTGACACTATATCCTCAACGGCAGATGAGGCAGCTCGGAGGAAGTTTGAATCTTGCCGAGATTTAGCCTTGGCAACAATTGTCCTGGGAGTAGATCAAAGTCAACTATACTTGCTGGGGGATCTGACTGACCCTGTTGAAGTTTGGAGGAAACTTCAGAACACATTCCAGAAGAAATCTTGGGCAAACAAATTCAGGCTGAAGAAAAAGCTGTTCAACAGGAAGTTGGAAAATGGTCAAAATTTGCAAGATCATCTAAAAGTGTGTGTTGAACTCTTTGAGGAGCTGGACATCATTGGTGATGCAATGAAAGAAGAAGAGCGTGTGATCATCCTGCTATCATCACTACCAGATAGGTTTTCTACTCTGGTAACTGCTCTTGAAGCCCATGAAAAGATACCAGCGTGGGAAGTTGTAACTGAGCGTCTCCTAAATGAAGAAAGAAGACAGCGAGGTGGCCCTGAGACTTCAGACTCCAGTGAAAAATTGCTAGTGAGTTTCAAAAGGAACCAAAAGCTCATTAAGTGTTTTGAGTGTGGTAAAGAAGGCCACATTAAGAGACAGTGTAGAGTCTATGAAGAAAGACTGAAAAAAGAAAATAGAACATTTCAAGCAAACAAAGCAGTAGATGCACGAAGCTCATCTACAGGTGAAACTACTATGTTTACTAGTGGTTTTTCTATAGGTAATGTTGACTGTGATTCTTGGATAGTTGACTCAGGTGCTACTCAGCACATGTGCAACAGGCAAAGTGAATTTTTGTCTTACTCTGATCTATCTTCTCCTGTAAGAGTTGAAATCGATGATGGTAGAGCTTTGAAAGGTATTGGAGTTGGAGATGTGCGTCTTAAAATAACACTGCCTAATATGCACGTAAATAATTGTGTTGTATAAAAAAAAGTGCTGTTTGTGCCAGGGCTAGCTTGCAATTTGATTTCTGTTGCCCAGAATCCAGAATGTGGTAAGGAAACCCGTTTCAACACAACACATGTGAGTTGTAGATGAAAATAACGAGTTGATAGTTGCTGGTCATAAGGTAGGAAGACTTTATAGACTAGATTGTTCCTATCATGTAGCTGCAAAATGCTCGAGTGTTTCCTCGGATGACCTGTTGTGGCACAAGAGATTTTGTCATCTAGGATTTGATAATCTTAAAAAATTGAAGTCTCTTGATCTTGTTAGAGGTTTTGAGTGTTCTCTAGGAAATGAGAATGTGTTTTGTGAAAATTGTTGTGATGGCAAGAGCCATAGACTTCCTTTTTCTAGAGTGGAACTAAAGGATACAGGCTGTATGATTTTAATGCCAAATGGATCTTGTTGAGTAGAGATGTGGTATTTAATGAATCTCAGTTTGTCATTTGAGAAGGAGCCTTCAAAAGAAATTGAGTGTGTTCCTTGCTCCTTTCCTTAAGAAGAAAAACATGAGGATTCAGAAGGAGAGTTGGAGCTCCGTCGTTCAACTAGGAACAGAGCTGCTCCTGATAGATTTGGAGGATGGTGTAGGTGTTATGCAGATTAAAAATGAATTGTTGCTAGAGCAGTCTGCTTATACTAAGGCCCTGTTGTCTAGGTTTGGCATAGATAAAGCAAATTCTGTTGCTACTCCTGTAGATATTAATGCAGACCCTGTCACAACTTCAGATGAAGTTGAGGAATGTGACAAAGACTTATACCAAAATGCTGTAGGTAGCCTTTGTACTAAGGAAATTGATCTCGTGTATTGTCCTTCGAATGATATGCTTGCTGATATATTTACTAAGGGTCTAAGTGCCGAGAAGTTCTCCTGGCTGAGAAGGAAGCTAGGTGTAGTTTTCTTTGAGAAGCACATTCAATGTGAGAAGGAGTGTTGAATGTTTAAATGTTCCACCTTGAATGTGTTCGACTTTAGTATGTTTAAGGTTAATGTGTAACGCTGTGATGTAACACAGTTCGCTCTTGTACGCTCTTGTAACAGAATGCGTTTAGAGTCAGCTAGTGGTAGAGAACCATTGTCTCAGCGCGTTCTCTGGTTGCGGTCTCATTCTTGTGCCTGCTGTTGCGATGTAGACATTGATGTCTGTACTATAACCAAACTGTGTTCACTGAAATAAACCTGGTTAGCGTAATCACGCTCCTGTGATTTTTCTAACCTTCTAACGAATTTTGCTGCATGTTTTCTCCACGTGGGATGTGAAAGACATGTTATGATCAAACCAGACGCCTAAATTTTTTACTTTTCCTACTGGTTCAATAATGTAATTTCCTAACGTTAAAGTTAAATTCGGGAGCTTTTTTACCAAATGTCAAGCTGGTTCGTAAATAGGATACCAAGTATCCTATTGTGTCATAAAAAGGTTTTCTTTCGAATAAAACAAGTTTCAATATTCTAGCGTCAATAGTTTTCGATTTATTAGCAAATCAAAAGGGTCAGTTACTTTTGCGACACCCTGTATCAGCACTTTCAGTCTCTCTCTCTCTCTGACGGGTTTCGGTTTCAGTTTCAGTTCCAGTTTCAGTTTTACAGATTTCAAGTTCTCAGTTTTGGTCCTTGATCTTGGCCCCAACTTCTGCTCTAATTTTGATCGTGTTTGTGAATAAATCTGCAAGCTACGGAGCCGATCGTATCACTTCCCTTGAATAACACCCCCACCAAAACAACGATAACGGAAAAGTAGCCGTTCCCCAAAGAGCCATTAATGCCCAACCACCGCCCCGCACCAAAATATAAACAAAACAAGCAGCGTAAGCGAGTCTGAACGTCTAGCAGTTGAAATATGTCCTACGAGTGCCTCGAAACCGTGGGAAGCATAAGATAAACCAACGGTCAAAATGGACACGGTACACCTCAAATCAAGATCGAATGTGAAAGAAGGAACTAAAAGTCAGGAGGCGTGTTTCTAGAAAACATCAACGGATTATATAAGTAGCAATCGGGAAATCAAGGGAGGTCAAAAGAGCAAGGCGTGATTGTGTAAACACCAGTGCTAGAAGCGGCAACGATTCTACAGGAGACGCTACGAACTGGGGCCGAGGATCGACGTCGAGGAAGCAAGAGACGAAGCATCACTCGGAGGGAGGTAAGAATATTTCTGGGATAGGAAACAGAAATAAACGTAATAGGGCACCTCCTTCAAGGCATGTACTTACGGAGGACTTTTCTCTCATTTTCGGAAGGGATCTACAGGATCGATCAGGATCAGGATCTATCGGGATCTGTCGGAATATGTAGGAACTTACGGGATCTGTCAGGAGCTATCAAGATCGATCGGGATCTACAATATCTACAGTAACTACTAGTACTTTCAGATCTACTACTGCTACGACTACTACTCAGGGTAATTGGATCCCTGGAAAACTTCATATAAACTTGGGAAAGTTTCGCCAGTAATTAACTCGGAGGCTCGAAATTTCAGCGCAACTTTGATTCAATGTTTACGTGCTTACTTCGGAATATCGACAACAGGAACCAAGTGGAAATATCAATTAATACAACTTTAACTTGTGCCCTTTAACTCAGTGGAGGTTAGGAACCAGCAGGAGAGACCTACTTATATCATTCATAGTGTAAACAACAGGGTGTGCCGATGCCACGCGTGGGGCTCTACCAAGTGTGTTCGTGCGTAGGATGAATGGAGTGCAACGTAATTCATCGCTCTGTTAATCGTCGAGAGCGAACTGAATAAATTTCGTCTGTGAAATAGGTTAATAGGATTGCAGTTATTAATTCATGAAAGTGTATTTAGTTAAGTGTTAAGGGTGAGATTAAGTGAAGGGATTGGAGTGATTTTCAATGAATTTTGGCGTGTTTACGTGTATTTAGGATGTGTTGTTAGATAGAATGGTGTTTCAATTCGGCAACCACTCGGCATTGTGTGATTTAAATAATTATTGTGAATGGAATTGGTTGATTTGAGAAGGTAGAACGCATTGATTTCATAACAATTTTACTTGTTTTTCGTGTATTTTTCCGTTTTTCCGTGTGTTTTTCCAGTAAATGTTAAGCTTATTAATTGTGTTTATACCCTTCTTGTGTTGGCCTCTTTAATGCATAATATATCATTTATGTCAGGGGTTTGGATTCCCTCAATTTACGACTTCTCTCTCTCGTTATGAAAAATTGATTGCATTTTAATTAACGTAAAATGCGCGTGTAATACATTCACCTTATATGAATTCAATTGATGCTCGTAATTATTACTTACTTATGCTGTAACCTTGTAGAGAGAGAGAGAGCACGTATTGCTACAGAGTAACTCAATGATTGTATACAATCAGGGCCTAAAGATGGCAAAACAACCAGGAGCAATGCAAAATAAAAATATAATACCCATAAGTAAGGAACTATGATACTAGTACAGTATGAAGTTAATCTAATCTAGAACATAGTTGTAAGGTGGCAAAAGTAAGGTGTTTTTCCCAAATAAAATACAGAAAGGCAATGCATTTTATGAGTACATATTATAGTTTTAAATTTTGGAATATATAATAGCCACATTATTTATGATTTTGGCTTAGAGCAGCTACAACAGTCTATTTGAATCCATATATGTATTTTTTACCTCGAGATTGAGAAGTAATTGATATAGCTACATTCCGATTTGTATCCGAAAGAACACAGTGTAAAACTGTTTCCCAACTTTTTTACCTCCGTGGAACCCGTCATATCATAGTTATGTCCCTAAATAAGAAAACATTTTACAATCTTACACATTTCTCTATAATGCAAGCAATATTTTTCTCTTCATAACCGGTTTAGATAAAAAAAATTATCTCAAATTTAATCATAGTTTTGAAAAAATCAACATATTTTTCTGACAACTAGTTTAAATACATAATAACGGGATCCTTTTTCCAATTTATTCACAATTCAAAAACAAATAATTTATTGAAGAGGCAATATCAATTGAAATAATACGGAGAAAAATATATTGGCCCAGAATGAAATGTGTTTCTTCAACGTGACACTTGTGCTTGTCTTTTGAAACACAAATGCCTAATTCGAGGTCGAATCTTTGATACAGTTAAACCTCGATCTAACAGACCCCGATGGAACGGATTTCGAATGTAACGTTATGTTGCCGCACACTGGTTTTTATTCACAAATCTTCAAATTCATATAAAATAAGAAAAAAGTTTATAAACAATACAAAATTATGCTCGAGTTAACGGTCTAATAGGGGGAAAGTGTGTCCGTTAAACCGAGTTTCAACTGCAAGCACACACGAATTTCTTCTTCTACTGAAAGGAGACAGTTTCTTTCCTTGCTCTTTATAATTGTCAAATGAGAAAAACGCTTACTCACACATGTAGGAAGTGGGAAAATGAAGCAAAATATTGATTGCTTTTCTGTGAATAGCAGGATATTTTTTTCATTTAAATCCAAAACTCGCCAAGGATGTGTTTGTAAATGTCATCTTGAGTACAATCTGACGACAATACGCAAAGTTCTTTCTCTTCTCTTAAATTCAAGTTCTTGGGATGGGCAGAACATTCAAAGAAAGGATCCCTCACCCAATCAAACTCTTGGATTTAAAGGGAGGGAAAATAACGTTCAATTCGAATTTGCACCTCTTCTATGTACTTTTGAATAAGACTTGAAATTTGCTGGTATCCATTGTCACTTTTAAGCGTTTTTATAAAGGTTTAGTCTTCTTTCAAATCCAAAATCTTATCACTTGAAATCAATACATTTTCTCCCAAGCCTCGCAGTGACTTATTCAACTGATTGATGTGCTGAAAAATGTCTGCTAAGTAGGCTAGCTTCTATGTACAACCATTCTTCATCTTCAAAGCACTCAGCAAAATCTGACTTGTTTTTTTTAACACGTTGACTCCGAAGTGGTATGTATGTGTACCACGTAGGTTAGGTTCTGTATTTTTTTCAGATCCTTCTAGTGACTATGCGTACAAAGTGAAGTTTTACACCAATCAGGCAATCGGAGTCAACGTGTTAAAGTACTCCTGTAATTCACCTTTCACCTCAAACACTATTTAGAACTCTCCCTCTACTGAGCCACCGAATTTCTGTATGCAGCGGGAGATTTTTATACTCTTTGTCCAAGTTTTCACACAGCTTTTTAAACATTCTACAATGAGCTGGCCTTTGATAATGTTCACCATTTTAATGACATTATCAAAAACATTTTTCAATTCGTCTCTAAGAGCTTTTGAAACCCGTTGAAAACAATGTGTAGTAAGAGCATCATGAT
Organism: Trinorchestia longiramus; assembly: GCA_006783055.1. Taxonomy (NCBI): domain Eukaryota; kingdom Metazoa; phylum Arthropoda; class Malacostraca; order Amphipoda; family Talitridae; genus Trinorchestia; species Trinorchestia longiramus. Next base: position 5,521 of record VCRD01010465.1, on the reverse strand, counting down.
TTTCTTGCTTTACAAGAGAAGCAAAACCTCTGATTGAGCCTACAATTGATGATGCACCATCAGTGCAGATGCCAATACAATTCTTCCAAGAGAGACTTCGTTTTTCTAGATATGAAGACAAATATTAAATATATCTCTTCCTGTACTAGTTTCAGGTAGTTCTTTGCAACAAAAAAGTTTTCTTGAATTTCACCCTCATTGATGAATCTTACAAAAGCTATGACGGGGCACTTATTGGTTAAATCTGTTAATTCGTCAACCTGAATGCAAAAACTCATTTATTAGCTTATCTCACAAAACCTCTTCAGCATCACGTGGTTTTCTCATACTTTACAGTGTAAAGTGTAGGAAAACTATACCTAAGGGCATGCAGCCTAAATCCAGTACTGTTCTTAAAGTCATATCTTATAATTCATAACAGATTCTAGAGGAATTAATTGCGACGGTTACAAACTCAGTCAAACACCTTGTAGCGATATAAAATCATTTGACACAAGTATCAGAATATGGACATCGGACATTCTAAGAATAAGAGACGAACTCGAGTCACAATTTACACATGCTTCGAGTAACAGGAATTAATGACACGTTATTAAATAGATGCAAGGCACAAGTTCAAGAATGTTCACTAACTAGCTGACACAGTAACTAGAATTTCATCAATTACATAAAAGAAAAGGATTGTGCTCTTTGACTCTTTTAACATTAAAGAAACAGAATTATATAATAGCTACAAGAATAATAGTTTTACAAGAGCAACTGTAAAGTGTGTGATAATATCACTGCTCAACTCCCAGTTCAACATTCCTGAGACTCCTCACAAACTATCACTATAAGCCACAGAATTTTTACTCCCAACATTTTGACGTGACAGTCTACAGGTATGCACATGAGACGTAGTATCCTGAGATAACAGCTATCGACTAGTAAGTCTATAAATTTACAAGTTCTAAGAAAGTAAATTTTTATAAGAAGATTCTATAGAGGTGAAAGAAATGCTTACCAACGAAATTCTATAGAACACAACGGGCACAAGTTCAGACGTCAACACGTTAGTGTAGGTATAGCACCCTTCCAAATAGACGACCTAAAACCATCAGCTCGCCGATGTTGTAAAGTGCATGCTTGACTTACGAGCGATATAATTAATTTTTATTTACAAATGAAATGCATCACTAAGTTGTCACTAGAATCATGCATGAGCTAGTAAGAATTGGATTAAAATTAATAGTGAAAATTATGCTTGATTTTTAGTGTTAAAACGAAGCTTAATAATTTTATACTAAATTATATTATGAAAGTATATGCAGTATGATAAAAATAGTACTCTGAGTAGCACCATTCCTGCTACAAACTGCATGTTTTCATCTACTCTCAGGCCTGATAAAAAACAACGGAAGTGTTATAACTTGAATGTATCATACCTAGCAAACAAACCACATTGCAAAACTACCATTTTATTAGCTATCATCTAACGCATATCTGAAGAGAAATGCCCCCACTGGTACAATTTTTGAGATATTTTTCTAATACTGTAGTAATGGGATTTACAGGGTGTCTCAAAAAAATGTACTCACCCTTTAACCGTTGCTAACATGCTGTCTTCTTTGTGTTGCAGGTGTGAGGTTCGAACCTTTGCGAACATGATTAAATGTGATTAAAGAATCATGTTCGCAAAGGTTCGAACCTCACACCTGCAACACCAAGAAGACAGCATGTTAGCAACGGTTAAAGGGTGAGTACATTTTTTTGCGACACCCTGTATTTTCCATCTAGTTTGTTTTCACATTTGTCATTACCAACTACGTATCTTCTACTAGAGAATGCATTACCGGATGTGTTTGTTCGCTTCTGGCAATTATCTTTAGTCGATTTACTCTAAACCTAGTAGTATTGGCAATCTACATCACATCGTATCGTGTTTTGTTGTTGTTTGTACTCGTTTGCACTGATTCTGACAACTAAATTACTACTGCTTGGTCATTTCTTTTTATGAAATATTCAAACCGTCGTTCGAGGTTGGGTTGGTGTCTCTTTTATGTGCGGGATTTTGACAGAATAATCAGCTTAATTAAAAAAATATATCCAGTTAATGAATTTTGTCTGCCAGCTGCGTTTCGAACAGTCTCGATTCGTCTTGGATAGAATTTTTATACTTCTAAACTTTTGTAAAGGAATCTTCCAACATTCTTCAAGTAAAATCTGTTCCTGCGTTCTGATAGCAGTCTGGTACGACTTCAAATTTTCTTTTTAGACAAGCTAAGCTAATGACCATTTATATCGAGATCCGGCGATTGTGGATCGCTGTATCTCAATATCAGAACTTCTGCTCCATTTTCACGTGTTGCAAATCATTTTGTTCTACTGGATCTCGATGCAGAGACACATTGCTATATTAAACGAGAAGTTGCTATCATTGCCATCTTTAGAAATAAACAAGAGTCGTAAAAATTGCTTCAATCGTATATTTTCTGCTGTTCTACTCGAACTGCCAATGAATCTACTAATGCTATTACTGCGTCTAGCAATATTGTCAGAAGATCTACCAGCAATGTACGCTCGTGTACCAATTGCTACAGTTCATTTAATACAGGGAGGGAGCGAATATGATATTTCTAGTTTTCTGATTGTGACTAGCTTTTTCAAAGATTAAAAAATAGGACAACTGGATGGTTCGAAGACCATAAGTTTAAAATGTTAGATTTTTTGAAGACGACAACTGATATCCTATTACTTATTAATTGTGAAACTATTGCCCACTCGAGAGTTGTATGTATTTCAGCTGATTTAGAGGAAAATTCTAAATACTTCAGCACTTGAAAATTGAAAGTACAATGAATATTTCGTAGAACTATACTTTTCTTACCAAAGAATATCTCTCACCTACTGAGTGATACCTTTGAATGAAGAAAACCTGGCTTTTTTTTGTCGACAGAACATTTAAATCTTCGTTGTGTTAATCAACAAAAGGTGACGGGCAGAAGCTTTCACTTTACCTCCTTTGCCGAAAGCGAAAACATGTTAAGTTATGGGTATGGTAATGATAAGGTATTGCTGGTGAGATTTTCAGCTACCAAAACTTTACTTTAATATTTTTCTCTGGTTTTATTTCTCTTTGTCCGTGTGACCTGAATGAGGGAAATGAGAGGACTCCTGAATGTGACTTAGGTATATTTCAGTAAGATGGCAAGTTAAATGATGTAAGCGATCTTTAGCAGCGTTGGGCCAGTCTGAAGCTTCCAGGAGGTGAGAATGACGCAGTCCGGGATAGGCCAAGTCTAAAATTTCAGTGACTGCAATTGGTGTGCTCCACAAGTATAACGAGTAGTTAGTTCGAATGCAAGATGTCGTGTGGTAAGTGTTATGTAGGCAGTGAATTCATATTGAGAGTAAAAGTGTGAAATACAACTAGCATATCAGTTGCAGTGAGTAGATATAGGCAAATCACATACAGTAAGTTTTATACTGCAGGGATGGTAGTGTAGTGATCTATTTGATATCATTCTTCAGTACCAGCCCTCAGCCATCTCTTATCTCCGAGCAGGCATTGAATATCTTTATGTTGTATCTTACTCGGAGTGAGCGCCTGAGGGAGTAAGGGACCGTCGAGGAACCCAATAGAAGAAAAGGCAATTTAAGGCAGGATGAGTTTAATACTTTGTACTTCTGCATTTGAATATTATATTAGTTATTATTTCTTCGTTGCGCACGTCCTGTGGTCGAGTACTGGCGTATGGACATCTTGCTGGGGCGTGCATAGTTGGAGCGCGTAGTTCTTGTTAAACAATCTTTATTTCCAATCGAGTACACAGTACATAGACATTAGTACATTGGTTTTTCAAATTCTTAAGGTTAACATTCTAAGAATAAGGGTGATGGTGAGCTCCATGCGACGATCCCGGAAGGTTGATGGGCGTCTTCATGGGCAGGGAGTTCAGTGTTTAGCGGGTTGAGTGCACGGCGTGGCGTACGAGAAACAACTCTTGTCCATGGCCGGGTTCGAACCCGCGGTCTTTCTACATGAAGCAAAGACCAGATACAGAACACGGGCCGCAGACCACTCGACCACGGTGGCTGCATGTCTGCAGCCGTGTTAATGACTTACGACTGACAAACGACTTACGTGTAAATGCGTAAGTCGTTTGAGCCCCCATCATGTCTGCAGACAGGATGGCTGGGTTCTCTTTCCTTTGCTCTGCTGTTGGCTGTCAGTTGAGTTGTTCAGGTGATGAGAGTTCTTGGTAGAGATGTTGACTTTGGAAGCGCTGGGTAGAGAGTCTGTGACGCTGGGGTGATTGGAAAGCCTTAGAGCGGAGGGGGGTAGAATATAGTAGGAGAAGACAGATCGAGAAGTGGAAATAAGATAAAGGAAGNTTAGGTACAGATTAGATTTGACATCATTACATTTAACTGAATTGGATGTTTAACATCCGAGAAAGACCGAAAAAGAAAAATTATGGGAGTGAAAACTTGAAACATAAAGTTGTGATTGTTATTAAATTGAAATTGTAATTTCTAATTACTGGTTGACCGTATGGTATGGCTTGCTGATGATCGATTTAATTTAATCATTATTACAGTTATCTGTGAGCACCGTGTTTAATATGAACGGGCGTTACATATCAGAGAAAGAGAGTAAAAAAAATAAAATATAACAGTGAATGTGTCAAATTTTCAATACTTAGATGTTGATATAGATAAGAAAAGCTGTTAAAGTTCTGAGGTTTCACAGTCACTTATTGTAGGAAAGCAATTACTGACATTGACGGATAAATTTTTTGATTATGCATTCGATAAGTAAAAAAATAATGTAAAAAATTACATTTAAATATATATATATATATATATATATATATACATATAGATATATATACATACACATACCTAAACATATACATATCCATATACATACATACATACACACATACGCACACATGCATACGTACATGCACATATCACATGTATGTACATACACACACATACACATATGCACATATATACATATGTATATATACATCTAAATCCCTCAGAAGAAGAATAATCTGAAGAGTAAACACTAATTTATATAAAATTCTATTTAGTTTTTGGCAAAACACAATTTATTATCAATCAAGAAATTTTTTTGTGCTCTATGAAAATTAAACCTTTCTAACATGTTAACGTTTATCAGGTTAAAAAAGCACCAATTTATAAGCCTGAAATATAACGGAAACAAAAAAAGTAAAAAGTGAAAAGTGAAAAACATCCCGGTTTTTGATAAAATTAAATTAGTCGATTTGTCTCCAGAGCTTAGGAATTATAGCGCGAGTTTGACATATACGTATGTTTCGTTTGAATATTGTTAGTTCTATTTCAGTTTATACTTAAGTTGTGTGACACAAACACATGGTAGACACTTACATGGAGCATGTTTCTTTACTAAGTTAATTTTGTTTAATCATGCATAGGAGCTAAGATTTCTGTATTTGTTTGCTACTTTGATATGCAAAAATGTTGTGTCACGTTTTTTTTGAAATTTTTA
>VCRD01010463.1:0-12367 GCA_006783055.1 Trinorchestia longiramus | reverse complement strand
CACTCGGGACACTATATTGGTAACAAAAAAACTACATGGCAACCAACAAAAAGAAGAATTCTCACCTCGCACGAACAGCGGCGGAGGAGCGCCGTCAACAAATATGGCGGACTGTTTGGATGGATCTTCTTCATCCTCAGCGTGCGTGACGTCATCATACCGCCATTTGTTTTTTGTCAATCGCGACTGTACGGGTCGCCCCCATGTCCGACTTGCCCCCACACTACCCTATTTTCAAGTTAGAGGATAAATGGAGACGTATTGTGCAACAAAATGGTTCATATTTGGTTGATTAAAAATGTAATAACAAATATTTATTGACCTTTTTCTTTCCTTTAAAAATTGACACGAACTTTCCGGACAACCCAATACATCACACGTCACATCTATGTAGGTAAGAAGTTCAGGTCCAGAGGGCAGCCAGACCCTAAGTAAGAGTCATGAGCTTATCCGGTATGGTACTGTGAATACAATTATTTAATGATGGATGAAACATTTAGTTACAGTAAAAATAATTTAAATAGAACTGTAATTTTCGACAAATGGACTAAGTGGAAGTTTTCAAGGATTTTGAAACAAAATATTTTAACATAATTAGATACTTTTTCAATTTGTTTGTGATTCAACATTCACCGTACAAAGAACCACCTTACTGCGGTGATCAGTTTGAGTACGACCACCGCTTGGCTAGAAATACGGGATGGGACTTGGGTACCAACCCAAGAATGGGCCACAAGGCTCATTCCTATCGGCTCATTCTATATTTTCTTACCCCACAAAAATATCAGGTAAGATTGTCATCTATAGTCTGAGTCAGATACTTCTGAACATTATTATCTGGCTAGTCAGGGTTACCACATCTACTTAAAATTTTGAAACGCATTTAAAAAAAATTAGTTGTACTCGAATTTAGAGAGGCTAATAAAAAAAATGTATTGAGTCCTTGGATTTTGAGAAACTAAAAATAATTTCAATTCATGTCGATCTGAATCCTGAATTTGCATTCTTCTCATTTATATACTGTAATTAGATACTCTCTCACTACATACATTTGCCATCAAACTTTCTCAATTTTGATTCAATAAGAACTAATGAAGTTATATTGGCATGCATATTATTGTTAATAGAATTGAGTTACTGTAAATTTGTGTCCCTGATATTTTAAAATTGGTCTTTGAAATATCCATGAATTTTATTTTCAATCTTGTGTGGAAACCCTGCTAGCTTAGCCAGCCATCAAAGTTTGACTGCATTTTCAATGAACAAATTTGTATGTTTACTTCTATTTAATTTGCTTTAGCTCATACATATGAGAGACCTTTGTCTATAAATATAGACAGTTGTTAGTTGTGTAACTATTTATACGTGCTTTTTGTTTAACATTCACTGATAAGTAGTTAGAATATATTAAGGTTGGACATGGGGTGGATCATATCCATTCACATTTGAAAAAAAAAATCAGTGAAGTAATATAACTATCACTGTCATACAATATACATTCATAATAGGCATGCAAATGACATAAGTTGCTATTGTTTGCTTTTAATAACTCAATGTTTTAGTTTTTGAAAATCTAAGAACACAACACAAATTTTCAAGAACGTTACGAAATTCAGGAACAAATAATTGTTTTCAAGGAGATTTCGAGATTTTCATGGACATGTGGCAACCCTGTTATACTGAAAAAACGCCGTATGGCATTTCCAATGTCAATACGTTTAGCAGTGCGGATTATTCACGCTACAGTTTGTGTTTGGGAAACTAATATTCAAGACCACTTAATGTTGAATATATGAAGGACCAACTTCATCTATTATAGAAATTGAAGCATATTAAATTAGAGTAAAAATATGAATTTGTTCATTGAAAATACATCAAACATTTGATATCTGGGTATACTAGCAGGATTTTCCCACAAAATTGAAAATAAAATTCATGGATATTTCAAGGACATATATTGAAATATCAAGAACACAAATTTACAGTAACTCACTTCTATTGAACAATAATATGCTTGCCAATATAACTTCATTAGTTCTTATTGTATCAAAATTAGCCTACTTTTGTTGTAGATGTAGGAAGTGAAAGAGTATATAATTATATAAATTAGGAGAATTACGAATTTAGGATTCAGATCAACATGAATTGAAATGATTTTAACCTACTATTCCTAACTAAAATTTTGGAAGACAAGATACCTGTCTTCACCACCTTCAAGACCAAGTGATTCTAAACATGGCTCAGCCACTATACAAGTAGGTATGCATAGAGACCAACTTATGTGCCAACAGAAGCATATTCTTCTTCAAAAGGACAAATCTTGTTTTCGATTCTGAGGCTTCACTGAAGGATCTTCTTTCCTCTGTATGTCATGTCTCATTGTTTACTAATAACCGATGTGTAGCTATGGGAGTATTCAAACGTTACAGGAGGCGCATAGTGGTCATCGACTGGTCGATCGTTGTAATTGAACCGCCAATTTACAGAAAAACTGAACAAAAGCCGAACGTCCAAACTAATTCCGGACGCTTATTTAACGGTAATTTCTTGAGCAAATTGCTTATTATTAGTCTACATTTTAAAATTGGGTTTATTGAAATATATTCAATAATATTATACCATATAGGGTTCGCAAAATATCCGAGAAAATTTGGAAAAATCTATAACAAATGAGTAATGTTTTACAATGCATTAAAATGCTTAAAATGCTTTTAATGCTTGAAATGCTTTTAATTCTTAAAATGGTTTTAATGTTTTTTTTCTGGCAAGTAAACCTAAGCGCTTTCGGTATACCTCATCTTCATGGATTCTATAAAAAACTTTTCTTTACCCGTTGTGGATAACCAGTGAGTGTCTTTTTTAGAATAGTGAGAGTTTCATGTAGATACCTTTATTTAGGTATTATCTCATACGTTTTGCCAGCTCGTGAATAGCAAGTAGTTCAGAGTGTCGGCGGTAACTGAATTGAATAACTTGATCGTATCGAATCTGGCTTCAAGACCACCTACACTCCGTAAAAATCAAAGATGTATACACCAACATCAAGATTGTTTTGGGGATGTTGCAATAACATGTTCAAGGATGGGTAATTTGAGTGGATTTGATTTCCCCACTACACATTGAACTTTGTTTTATGAAGCAATTCGTTGAAGCTCTTAATCACATTCGAGACTGCTTCAGCTATATACATATGTTCAACTTATCCACGTCTCAGTAACGAGAAGTAAAAGCCAGGAATATTCGACACTATCGACTCATCATACTGAACGATCGACCAGCAAATTAGAAATCGCAATTTAAAAAGTTTCATCTTTCCTCGCGTGTTTAATTACAAAACATTAGCCTTACTTGTGTGAACTCAAACTATCCCATTATATTACTTGCAACCTTTTTTGTTAAAGCATATCAGAGATTGTCAAAAAAGGGAAAATTCAAGCAGTTGTAGCATGAACACAACGAATAAGCTTGTATTACCTTTAGTGTTTCGTTATCTTCACATCTATTTTTTACCTACAAATTTGAAATCACTTCCTCAACTTTGTTTTAGGAATCATTATATTTTTATATCTACGCATCTTAATCTTCTCTTAATGAACATACAATTGAAATTTGTTGATGCAATTGCAATATTTTATGTTTTTATACGTGATGGATAAAAACTGATGCACTCCAAAACTGTCTACACACCATTGGAATAACCAGTGCTGGAAAAATCTTGTTGACTGCAGTAATACATTCTCTATGTATATTAAATTTTTTTATTGATAAAATTGAATCCAGTAGTTTAAAAATCAATGACGTAGTCTCAAGTTCCTAAACATACATATGGGAATATCGTCCACAAACTATATTTATATGTGTATGAAAGATAACCAATGATACATAAGATACCCTTATCATGACTACCACATGGTATTTCATTATCATTTGCAAAAATTCAAAATTGAAATCCCACATTGAACTAATACCTAATCCTTTAAGTATTAACACGATTTGGATTTTGGGTGGATAAGCTTCAGATAAAGTTTTTTACTGTGAGGGTTGGTACATCAGTGTAACTTCAAACATTTTTTTCTCACTCAATTACCTTTCCATTTTCTTAAAAGAGCAGCAGCCAATCACAACCGTTCTCAAATATCCAAATAATGCAGTTAAAATTTGTTATAGTTTGAAACTAGAATATGTAAGATAGATAGCTATTGCCGTGTAATTGTATGAAAATAAAAGTTTGCTAAGTGGCTTAAACGACTCTATTGTCGTACATACACGACTAGTGAAAAGTGCTATTTAGCCGAGTGCGTGTTTTCGCCCTTCATATGATAACCTGTATTTTAATTATGTGAACATGAACTATTAATGCTCGAGAAAACTCAGCGTTTTATCGCTGAGTTATGTTTATTGTTTAATATTACGTATCCGTTCTAAGTTAGATAATTGCATTATATCTTAAAAATAGTTCAAATCAAATTTTCGGATTGTCCAAATATATATGTATCACCTCATTGCAGATAGTATTATATCTGCGATCACAGACAATTAATAAACATCCATATATGAAAATATGAATGCATCGATAAACTTTAGCAATTGTTATTAACAATGATAAACACAATTTCAATCATTCTCTGGTGCTTTTCTTCCCATGTTTGAGACATGAGCAGTACAGGTGGTATGTTTGTCTGACCTTCATTGATCGTCACCTGTTCAATATACAGGAGGGTTACGAAGTGGAGGACGACTAAGATTTTATTACAGGCCTGACATGAAAATTGGATTATTTAGCTCGAGTTGCATGTATACGAACATAATGAGAGAAAATAAACTCTCTTATTAACAATTACGATCCTATTAAAAAGAAGAAAAAAAGATAATTAAATAGTTTTCGCGTAAATTTGATGAACGTGATCGACTGCTTGAAGCATTTGAATTTGGAATGAGTCTAATAAAATTATTCACACGTTAATGCCAGTTGGAGAAGTGAAAAAACTCTCATTGAAATTATTCAGTACAAACATAGAATCCCAAAAATTTGGGAAAGACCCAAAAAATAAACTTAATTTCCAGTTGATTATACAGTACAGACACATTGAATTTTCGAATTCTTAATATTAACATCTTAAGAATACAGATGTTAGTTATCGATAAGATCTAAGAGTAGTAGTGATGCTCCAAGCGAAATCCCCGTTCACTGTGCTGCAACTCGAAGTAGGGGAGTTATGAGGAGCGTGGTGAAAGTGTAATATTACAAAAAGCGCCCACCGTAGCAACTGACAAACATTTCTAGACGGCAATAGTCAAGCACAAACAGACCACGGCTGCTACGTGTATCGTACCCGGGTATTGCACCAGCCGACCAATCCGCTGTTTAGTTTGTTTTCAAAAGCTAGTTTACAAAGCCATTGGCAAGACCGTTGGATCCAGTTCCATTGAACTAAATAACAATTAATGTAATGAGCTTGAAACTTGGTTTACCATATGAAAAGTAACACACAACTAAAAGAATCAAGCAGTAGTGTTTACGAAGTCCGTTGAACCTCATGAGTTTGTATTCGAGTAGGTGAAATCGCTCAAAATCTAAATATAACTAGCTTCGCTTAAACTTAGGTTACTACTTGAATTTATTAGCCTCGACATGACCGGTAAACGGGACCAAGATCAATAGGAAGGAACTTGACAGTTCTGATGAAAACACACTAGGACCACGCTAATATACACATAGGTTATTCTATGCTTTCTTATATTTTTTCTTCACGTTTCTTTGTATTCTAAATGAAACCATATCATAAGATTCAAATCATATGTGTGACATTGTAAATTATATTGTCTGATTGAAGTTGTAAATTTCATAATTCGTTTAGGGAGGGTACAATGAAAAAAATTATACAGTTTTAGACATGCCTCAAACAAGAATACTGAATGCAAAAATCGATTCCCCACAGCCATCTATGATAGTTTCCAATATTTTTGTCTTGGTACCAATCCTAGCTAATTTTATGGTTAGCTTTTAGCATGTGATGACTAAGAAATTGCGAAGAAAATATACAGTGGTGTACAAAAACGCTGATGAGATAACGCCAACGGCGTATCAAATGCAGAAAAAAACAATTTTGTAAGTTCTTTATCCTCCATAATTTACTTTAATCTGTAGAAAACAAATAGCGAACAATTCCATAAGCTATATGCGATATGTGGAATAAATTCCCGATAATAGGAACTCACTTGCTCCTTGTTGCCGCTCACTCATATACAGTGGAACCCCGCCATTCCAGCGCCTCTTTATTCGTACAACTTGTTATTCATCCAACGTGCCAAAGCAAAATTCAACTCTTCATTCGTACGCTTGCCTCGCGATTTGGACAGAGTCACCGAGTCACCTTGTTACTGGTCCTGCGACTCGCGATCGCCAGCTCAGTCTCGTCCTAGCCTCCATATATATATATATATATATATATATATATATATATATATATATATATATATATATATATATATATATATATATATATATATATATATATATATATATATATATATATATATATATATATATATATATATATATATATATATATATATATATATATATATATATATGCAAGTGTCGTGAAACTTAGCGCTTTGTATTGTTATTTCTGTGAATGCTGTACCGTAATCGTGCATCGATGGGTCCGAAGAGGATTAATGATATATTCAAACCTAAAAGGAATGCAGTAAGAACGACAATCGAATTGCAAAAAAAAGTCGTTGCAAAGTTTGAAAGGGGACTTCGTGTTTCTGCCCTTGCAACTCAGTATGGCATGACGAAATCAACAATATCGTCTATACTGAAAAATCAATATATAATAAAAGAGTCTAATGTGACAAAATGATTGACTGTTCTTGCTGTAAGAATAGGTCACCTATAATTGAACAAGTGGAAAAACTTTTGTTGGTTTGGATAAACGGAAAATAACATGTTGGAGACAGAATTTCTGAAGCAATAATTTGTCAAAAGCAAATCGGTTGCGTGATAACCTTAAGAGAGACTGTCCTGGAAACTGGGTGCAAAGTTATGAATTTAAAACAAGTAGGAGACGGTTTGATCGATTTAAGAACCGAAGTGGTATTCACAGTGGAGCTAGACGTGGATAGGCTACCAGTGTAAAAAAATATGCTGCTGAAAAAATTGTGGGGAATTTGAAAACTTCATAGAGAGTGAGGGATTTACTCCTCACCAAGTTTTTAATTGTGACGAAACTGGCCTCTTCTGGAAGAAGATGCCCAAGAGGACCTACATCAAATATGAGGAGAAATTATTGTCAGGATGAAAGCCTATGAAAGACAGGCTCACACTCTTGTTGTGTGCTAATGCTAGTGGGGACCTCAAAATTGAACTTTTGCTTGTCCACCACTCAGAAAACCCATGAGTGTTCAAGAAAAATAATGTCATAAAAAGTACACTCAGTGTCATGTGGAGGGCTAATAGTAAGGCTTGGGTAACAAGGCAGTTCTTAACCAAGTGGATGTATGAAGAGTTTACCCTGGGTGTGAAAAAATATTTAGAGCAGGAAAATTTACCAAGGCCCTTCTTGTAGTGGACAACGCTCGTGCTTACTCTTCAGGCTTGGAGGAAGATCTGGGTGGTGAATACAGCTTCATCCAAGTGAGGTTTTAGCACCCTAATACCACTTCTTTAATCCATCCCATGGATCAGCAGGTCACTTCAAATTTCAAAAATCTTTACACAAAATCACTTTTTCAAAGGTGCTCTGAAGTAACCTCTGATACAGAACTAACCCTCAAGAACTTTTGGAAAAAACATTTCAATATCTTCCATTGCTTGAGGATAATAGAAAAAGACGGAGGAATTTTCTTTAAGGACACTGAACTCGGCCTGGAAGGATCTGTGGCAAAACTATGTGGCAGCCAGAGACAGTGAAGCCTTTGACTCGGAGTCTGTAGTGGTGGATGATCTTGTGGCCATGGAGACGTTCATGGGTTTGGATGTAGAGATTGATGATGTGGAGGAGTTGGTCGAAGATCACAGTAATGAGCTGAAACTCCAGGAACTGCACAGGGAGCAGCTCTGGAAGAAGTGGTTGAAGAACTTTCTTCAGAAGAGGAGGAAAGTAAGGGAAGCATTTCCACTGAAGAAATTAAAGAACTGTGTTACCACCAGGATAAATCACAGAGTGGTGGAAAAATGGCATCCTAACACTGCTGTGGTCAATAGGAGCATCAACTTGTTCAACGACAATGTTATTGACCATTTAAAAAAAATTCTGAGAAATCGTCATAGACAGACGACGTTGGACAGGTTTTAAAGAAAGAACCACAAAAATTGTCTAACTGCAAAAAGACAGAAAAAAGAACGAAAAGCTGAAATAGAGAAAACACCGCAAAGGATGGTAACTGAAGAATTTATGGAAGGTGACTCCCCTTCCAAACAGTAGCATCATATCCCTCTTCCTCCTCTCCGCCATCCACTTATGTATGATATCAGCTCACCTCTGTGCGTACACGTAAAGTACAGTTAAACTTTTATTTATTTCATCTACAATAATACTATACAGTATACTTATTTCTTTTCAGTGTTTATGTATCTTATGTTTAAAATATTATTACAACAGTTCAAATGAGCAATCATGTACTTGCAAATAAACTCATCACACCATTATTAAATTATTTTTTTCAGGATTGTCGCACACGATTTTCATTCAAATAATAAAAAAAATTCAATTCAAACGTAAACTTGTAATTTCTTGATGATTGATTCATGGATATTTTTCATATAAGGTATTTTTTGTTATAGCTGAGGTAATGAACACCACAGTACGAAAAGATAAACATTCTATTGAAACATTCATGAAGGTTAGGGGAACAGTTAGAGAATATTGATGCTGACTAAGCTCATGATTTGTGTTTTGGCCCACAGCGTCGCAATCAACATTTTTTTCACTGAAGTACAGCTCAAAGTATTGTGGAGTCAATCATTTTTTGAACATACAGGGTGTCTCAAAAAAATGTACTCACCCTTTAACCGTTGCTAATATGCAGTCTTCTTTGTGTTGCAGGTGCGAGGTTCGAACCTTTGCGAACATGATTAAATGTGATTAAAGAATCATGTTCGCAAAGGTTCGAACCTCACACCTGCAACACAAAGAAGACAGCATGTTAGCAACGATTAAAGGGTGAGTACATTTATTTGAGACACCCTGTATTTAGTAAAACATCATCCAAATAAAAAACACGATAAATTAAGTGAAATAATACGCTTGGAAGTTTTAATACCAATATATTATGGTATTTTTCAACTACCCACAGATGTTTTCCTAGGGGAAGCGTATTTTTCCATGCTTCGGTCGAGATTTATAGAAACTTCTTAACACCGGTCCATGTAGTCTCACGTCAGTACGAGTTGATCCCACAATCAAGGCAGGACAAAACAGTTGTTAGATTCGTTGAGTGATGTAACATAAGTGAATTGGTTGGTATTTGGTAGTGGTTTATTAATTCGACACTGTTGTTCAATGTATATGTATTTCAGCAAGAATTTGTGTAAAATATCTAGAAATAAGTAAACATTGTCTTTGCAAGGAACGGAATTTATTACATGAGAGACATGGAAAGGGTTGAAACAGCACTACTCACCTTCCGTGACTTCGTCAAAGAGTAATCTTTGTTCTATCGAGTTCCAACTGAGCTTCTTCACGAGAGGGGTTGCATGATCACTTCTCATGAAATTTCCTTTGAATACTACCGTAGCCAATAAATTACCACTACCACGCTAGTAATTGGATGACTAATAATCAGTGTTGGCATCAGTAATATACGTGTTTAAATAAATTTGTGTATATAAAAATGTATTTTCATATACATTTAAAACGTGTATTTGAATAATGTGCTCATATACGAGAGCGTGTAGTTAAATACAATGCATTTAAATACATTGAAACCATTTTTCGTCGAGGTATGACGCTTTAACCCTTTAAGGCACAAGATTTGAGTTTAAAAAGGGCTAAATGGATCTAACGTAGTGGGTTAGTTCTAAATAAGCAATCATGTACTTGCAAATAAACTCAACTTACATAGTACTTAGTATCTCATCGTGCCCTAAAGGGCCAAACGAGTTTGAATGTCCAGGTACGACACTGGAAACGCGTTCGGACATCGTTGTAACGTAATGTTTAATTGGTCACGCCCACAGTCTTACAAGCAGTTGAAGATCAATTTTTCGTGAGGGGTGGTTGCATCTGTTCTCATACTTTTTCTTGCTCTTCGTACGCGTTATCTATTGTTTGAATATCTTTTATTCCATCTTCTTCGCTATCTTTAAGTACTGACAATGAACAAAGGACTGCAGTGCAGGAATTTTTTTGGAAAATATTTTAAAATAAAATGAAAATCTAACGTTAAACTCAAATGTAAGTGGATGCTGTGTGACCAAACGATCTCAGCTGTCACGAACAGTACAACGAATCTTTACACTCATATTATCGTAAGCAAATTATTTTAGCATACTGTTCTGAATTTTGTAATTCGTTGATAAGAGAAAACATTTTATATATTCATCTTTGCATTTTATATAAGTAAGTTTCTTTTTATACATTGACAACTATTTTTCAACGGTCACTGGAAGAATTCATGGTAACGATTTTTATATAAATCCAATGACCCATGCTGTATAACAAGGAAAAGTTAATAATTATAAAATTATTTGCTTTCATTTCATTAGTTATGATGTCTCTGTCGCTTGTCTAATTTTTTCCATAATTAACTTTCCTCTATCATTTTTTATGTGACTGATTTTTCACCCGCAATTTACTGTGTGATGAAAATTTCATCTCTTTAAACTGAATTCAATATACGTTCTATCATGAAATAATATTCTTGATTAACGTGTGGAATTGTCAAAATTCCGAGCACCATTTATTTAAACAATGACAGTGAAATCGTTTTACAAGGTCACAAAAAGCTCTACTGGATGACTCAAATGTACAAAAATTATAATATTACTTTTAATATTATGTCGATGGAGTTTCATGCGCAATCGGTAGCTTAGGGGTAAAACTCTCGCTTCAACAGCGAGTGTTTTCTGTTTCAACTCCTTGAGATGACGATCATTTATGGGATACGCAAAAGAGAAAATTAAGGCAAGGCTTTGGTGTTAATGACTGGGCAGAGCGTTATGACTGAAATCCACTACCTCTAGTGTCATTACTAGAAATATACAATTTGCATGAAGGTTTTTCTTTGAGAAAGACACATGTGATTTGTGAATTTTTTTAGTTCGGAAAAGTACTATAATCAAATACTCTCTACCATAGGAAATTATTGATGAATAACAACTTCCACGGTGGTCGGAAATATTTGATGCATACATGTTTAAGCGATTAAGAAAGACTAGTTTCAAGAAAAATGCAGGTTAACCTAATCAAATACTTCATCAATTACTAGAGTTTAAAATATTGAAAATGTTATAAACAATTAAAGAAGAACATTGTGATGTTGAATATGAATAATAGGTAAAATATTTACTCATTACTTGCTAATTTAATCTTCAACTCTACTGAGATCTTTATTGATGCACTTTCAGCAAAGAAACCTTGTAGAATTCTGAAAAAATGTAGAACAATATTGTTATTAAGGAAAATTTTGGCTATCATGAGAAGAAATGTTTGGGTTAGCAACATTGAGTCGCATCAACTTTTTCAAATTTAATTAGTGAAAATAAATGGGCTTGACAAAAAGGTTAATACAAAAAATTATCTCAGTTATATATATGAGCTTTAAAATACATATATACAGTATCTATACATCAATAAATTATCTGATTTACAACTAGTGCAAACTTGTGACAACACTAAAGTTCCGAAAATCGAAAGATTCGTCCATGTTCAGCAGCTTACATGAATATCATGGGGGTAATATTTGGAATGTTGATCCAATTGTTCGATTGCTTCAGGCTCGCACTGAAAATGCAAAGAAAAACAAATGCGAAGAGGAATAATATTCATAGCAGACGTTCCAGTAGGGAAAATCACTGTTTGAGTAGACAAACGTCTCATTCAAAATACGTCAAACCTAATATAGTGAAAAATTCATTTGTTTCTTCCATCTGAGCCCTAATTTCTTACGTTCATGAAACAATTTCAGTCCTAACGCTCCTTCTTCCCGTGCACACAGTCACATAAGTGCACACATAGCTACACATACCCACGCTTAGAAGCATACACCCACTTCCAAGTGCTTACATACGCATATATACCATTCATTACACATGCACACACTAGTACTCACGCTTACACCAATACACAAGCACCCACACTAACACACCGACACTCCCAGATCCACCTGCAAGCACATACATACTCAACCAAACT
The DNA here is from genome assembly GCA_006783055.1 of Trinorchestia longiramus. Taxonomy (NCBI): domain Eukaryota; kingdom Metazoa; phylum Arthropoda; class Malacostraca; order Amphipoda; family Talitridae; genus Trinorchestia; species Trinorchestia longiramus. The sequence continues at coordinate 5 of VCRD01010463.1, read as the reverse complement.
TGCTT
>VCRD01010461.1:0-12369 GCA_006783055.1 Trinorchestia longiramus | reverse complement strand
GATTTTTTCTGGAGATCTCAAGATTTTTTAAGTTCGGGTCAAGTTCGGTGTTGAGATCGGTGTCGAGATTTTCCCGCCGGTTAAAAGGTGAATACATGTGCGACTGTGCAAAAGTTATTTCATTAATTACTAAAATTATATGTAAAACGGCATTTTTTAAAAGGATTTACGCATGACATAACAGTAGATCAATGAATTGTGGAATGACCGGATAAATAAAAAGTTTCCAGCAAGGCATCAACGCACCGTAGGAATAATTTTGGCATTGAGACTTCATTTACTTATTTTATACCATTAAATTTGTCACTTTTAAATAATCCATCGTCATTTGCATACAATTTTACACAAATCTTCTTGGAATTTATCAGCATAAAATTGTTGAGGTTAAAATTCATGTTCTCTTTCCTTGTAAACAGTGAGTAGCTCCTTCCTACAATTACACGCTAACATGTGAAAAACTTGTATTCCTACTATTGCGCATCAACTTGAATCTTTCGTAATTTACAAGCATATGGTACTGCCAAATATATTTAATATTTAATTAACATAGAGAATGATTCCTAAAAGTTTTAATTTCAATTCTTAATCATCAATGAATGATATAAAGTACCGCATGCTAGGTATACTAATGTCGCTAACAATACTTAGCGGTTTTGCCTGAAAATTCAGGAAGCGCCTTGGTTTGATGCATTCGTCCCGCGTGTGAGCGCTTCAGCCATATTTGCTTGTATTCTGAAGGTGCGGTGATCCACTCACTAGACGTAATGACTGATCAAATGGATGTAAGTATACGTATCTTTAAAAAACATTGTTTAGTAATATGTTTGTAAAGCAAGTATAGCATGCGAGGCGATTGATGTTTATGAATATCATTGACTTGCTCGTCTGCGAGCCTTGAAATATCGTATTTGGCGCCAGCCACGTGATCGCACCTCGCGCTGCGCAATGGACGATGCTGTTCACTGGTGTGACGCCGGTGGTTTGTTAAACTTATCAGTTTTCTTTACTCTGTTCAAATTATCATACTATGTTTGTTGACTTTTTTCTTCTATTTACTCTCTGACCATTGATATTACTTTTCTACATTCAGCCAAACAATGTTGGGACGGCGTCTTTGTACTCAAGGCCGCTGTTCATTGCACGACTTTTTCGTGATTGTTTGTTACGTGCTGCAGTGATTGCTCTTTCTGTCATATATTCGTAGTGTGATACGAGTTTTATTTATCTTTTGGCAAGTTCCTGTTCATTGCCTACTTTTTCAGCTAGTAACGTAAATATGAGGAGGCTTGTAGTGATGTTTCTCTTCCATGTGTTTCCGCAGATGCCGCTCAGTTTTTGTGCCTGTAATCATTTGGATAATTTACAAATTTGGAACATCTAGATTGTTATTGTAGTTTTTGAGAATATCAAGTAGTTAAGCTCCAAGTTTAAACTAATGAAAGAAGTATTTTATGTAAAGATTTACTTTTTTCATGAGTAGGTTAGCCATATTGGTTTCCTGAATATCTTGAAGGAATATCTTTTTTTTTAACAGCTTAGATTGAAATTCATTGATTTTTGAGTTAACTATGTACTTCAGCACTGCTCTATTTAGTTAATATATGCAACTATAGGGCATAGTGAAGCATAGTATAGTTGAATGTGTGCCACATCCTGAGTATTTCCCTTGTTTTAACATGTTTGTATTGCCAAGTTCCAGACAACTTTAAGATTTAATTACAAATGTCTGCTCCAAAGTTTGAGTAGAAGTCACAAACTTGTATTGATCAGAATTAGTTCAGTTGTTACAGGTAACGAATTTTCTTGATGTTTTTATGAACAATGACTCAGCAAATAAAAATTAGCTGTACCTTGTTTGTGTTGGCTTTAATGATTACTTTTGTTTAGGTTTAATTATGTTATTAGTGAAACAAACATGCTGACCAAGAGGCACTCAGTGCTTGATTAGTCCAAGCTAGTAACCTAAAAATATTTGTGAGTCTTGAATTACAAATAGTTGTTTTGATATCTAATCCATTGCCATGGGATACATGTAGAAACATTTTATGAAGTTTCTAGTTTCTTCTCTCAAGTCACTGCTATAAAGAGTGTACTTTCATTTCATCTTTTTATGTAGTACATGTGTGAAATTATACATACTAGTTAGTTCATAAGACTATAGTCCCAGAATCATGTAGGTCATTTTAATAAGATATTTCATGGGATAAGGATGTTATTAACCCATTTACGCCGAGAATAGGAAATGTATTCAGATTTGTTATAACTTTCAATAAAGGGTAAAATGGATGTAAAAGAAACAAAAATGACATCCATTTAGTTGTATAAAATATAATTTTTGAAATATGAGGCGTGATCATATGGACACGCTCGGCACGAGAGGGTACAAAAACTGTGAGGGTACAAAAACAACTGTGTTCATATGAACACGCTCGGCGTAAATGGGTTAAGGAGGAACTTGTGAAGTGGTTTACTGCCAAGTTGACAGTGTAGGGCTTCAAACTATTAAATAAAAACCAAATTCAAGTTTCAACTGGAACCCACTGAATAAGAATTTCCCAATTCAGTATGGTAGAGCTTTGATTTTAAATATTCTTGTCCATCCATTCAACTGAAAATTGTCTTTGTTTTTAACACAAAATTTTTTTTAGCATCTGAACAATTTTCTTAGCTGCAATTTGTAACACAAGGTTTAGTTTATTCTGCTCGATTGCATCATAGAGGTGCTAGCCCTGGTGATGATGGTAAATGTTCAGAATACTGGTAATAAGAATGGAAACTAATTATTAGTGGAAGGCTTTCAAGATTTTGATGTGAAATTTAAAAACTTGAGAAAAGTTCAAAAGTTGTTGAACTTTCAAAAGTGTAAATTTTAAACACATTTGAAAGCAATATAAAGTTTCAAGACACATCTATTGTAAATTATGGCAACTTTGAAGTGTTCATTAAGAAATAGTTACTAGCAGTTGCCTGGAGAAAGAATGAACATTGTATGTGTGCAGTATTAGTTTGTGTGTGTTATTTTAATGTTTGTTATTGAATGATTAGAGTCACCATTAATGTTTTTCACCTTGATGCTTGACTTCTTTTGTGAGGGAACTTGCTATCTTAGCAGCAAGCCAATGCACATGATTTCTTCATACAACTCTCTTAGATGTGAGCATCACATGATTGTCCACTAGATTGTATTAATGGTAGCTGGATTTGTCAGATAAATGGATGATTGTTTAGCTTGTAAAGGTATGCTTTTATCAGAAGCTTCCCTGGCTATGTGCTGCAGAATTAGCAGTGCCTGTATAAAGCTTTTGTAGAGAGTATGTTGGGCTTTGTCATTGAACTGTGACTTGTTGCAGCCATATTGTATGATTTTGTTTATAATCATTTTGGCATGTTATCTTGCACAAAATCTTTCACAGGGTTCCATTAATGGGTTAAGGAGTGACAGCATTCTCCCATAGATGTTTTCCAGTCTCAATCACAAATTTTACTTGGTTCTTGGAGATCAAAGCTGCAAGTGCTAGTGATCTATGCCCTCTGTATTGAATACAGCATTGGTTACTTGGTTAAGTTACATTGGTTATTGGTTACATGGGACTTTGGTATCAACTCGTGAATGGGCTGAACGGCTTGTTCCTATTGTCTTATTCCATTCTATGTCTTGTGGATGATTTTGTCTTCATAATCTTGCTTCTATGTGCAGGTTGTAGTGCAGAAAATGGAAAGCATCAGTAAGGATGTCATTTGCCAGGATGGCAAGGATAAGCCCATTGAGAAAATGCCTCTTGAGCAGATGACAAGCAAAGATTATTACTTTGACTCATATGCTCACTTCGGCATCCATGAGGTAAGTTCACTAATATTAGTGAGGCTTAACTAGAACAGGTATCACATAACTAACAAATTGAGTTTTTATGGATGGTGTCAACAAATCATACAAAAAAGTGATGGCAAGGTTACTATAAAACCTGAGATTAATAACTGATTTTGTATTATTTTTAAATAAATTCAATGTAAAATATCAGCATTGTGCACTTATTTATTAATCTAGGCTGATTTACATTCTGTATAAGAAATATTGTTGAGAAATGAGATTTGATGGTTAGTTTAAGGACAGAATGGATGACTAACTAATGTGATATTATTGTGTAGGAGATGCTGAAGGACGAAGTGAGGACACTCACGTACCGCAATGCCATGTTCCACAACAGACATCTCTTCAAAGACAAGGTAAACTAACTCATTTTGTTACATGTGAAAGCTTACCGTATTCGACGGCATACAAGACGCGACGACTTCACATAACACGAAGCACTGAGCGTAAGCTGGGTTAGTGAGCGTCAGAGATTGGCCTAGACCTATGGGAAGTCTCAAACTTCACCTAGAATGTACAAGATGCAGGACGATTTTTTGAGCCAAAATGTTGGAAAAAAGGGCGTCCCATATGCCGTTAAATACGATAACTAAAAGCTTGTTTACTCTGAACACATTATAATATCATCTGCACAGCCAACTTCAGCTCTGATGAATAGGATCCGAGTGTTGTGAGCTGCAGTTTTGGGCTCTAGTTTGTGTTGCATTAGGTTTGAATCATTCCCATATTTTTTATTTGAATTATTGGTTCAAATACATCAGATATGTGCTCCTTATAATTTTGTTTTTTGTAAGTAAATCACTGAAATTCAAATGTATATTAAAGCAAGGATGAGGCTTCAAGTGTGGCTTGAAAACTAATGTAATTTGATATTTAGAGAATTAATCATAACAGGCTGATGTTTCTGCAGTGATGGACCGACATTCATGTTAAAATTAAATTCTTCATGTTTGGAAATATATTATGGACGTTCATGAGTAAATTATTTGGAAAATTTTCATGTGATGTGCTTCTCTACCGTGCATGTTTTCTTTCAAGTTTAATAAAGTTGATGTTGAATATGTGTGTGCAGGTTGTGCTGGATGTGGGCTGTGGTACAGGCATCCTCTCGATGTTTGCAGCAAAGGCTGGTGCTGCCAAAGTCTATGGTATCGAAATGTCAAACATCGTCGAACACGCCAAAAAAATTGTTGCTAACAATAACTTGGCTAATGGTGAGCACATTACTTTTTTCCTGACTTTATCATATCAATGAATAAATGTTCTTCGTGTATTCTGAACCTACTATATTAACTTAGTGTTTATGTTAACTTTCTGATTGTGCCTGGTACACTCCGACTGTGCTGGCAGTGCATGCACATGGTTAGTGTGTGATGTATCCTGACAATGCTACCAGTACATGAACTTGATCAGTGAACACATATGTGTATTATAGTATTCATAATGACCAGTTCATATTAGTATTCGTACTGATTAGTTCATATTAGCATACATACTGATCAGTTCGTATTAGTATTCATACTGATCAGTTTATATTAGTATTCATACTGATCAGTTCATTTTAGTATTCGTACTGATCAGTTCATATTAGTATTCATACTGATCAGTTCATATTAGCATACATACTGATCAGTTCATATTAGTATTCATACTGATCAGTTTATATTAGTATTCATACTGATCAGTTCATATTAGTATTCGTACTGATCAGTTCATATTAGTATTCGTACTGATCAGTTCATATTAGTATTCATACTGATCAGTTCATATTAGTATTCATACTGACTAATGCATATCAGTATTCGTACTGACTAATGCAGGTAAGTATTCGTACTGACTAATGCATATCAGTATTCGTACTGACTAATGCAGATAAGTATTCGTACTGACTAATGCATATCAGTATTCGTACTGACTAATGCAGGTAAGTATTCGTACTGACTAATGCAGATAAGTATTCGTACTGACTAATGCATATCAGTATTCGTACTGACTAATGCATACGAGTACAATATTTACGCTCACCAATGCACGTTAGTTGTATTTATACTTGTCTATTTTAGTATTGATGTTTCATTGCAGTTGTGGAGATTATCCAGGGCAAGGTGGAGGAGGTGAGCCTGCCTGTGGAGAAGGTAGACATCATCATCAGTGAGTGGATGGGCTACTGTCTCTTCTACGAGAGCATGCTGGACACTGTGCTCTTCGCTCGGGACAAGTGGCTTGCTCCCAACGGCATCCTCTTCCCTGACCGTGCCACCTTATACGTCTCCGCTATTGAGGTGCTCACATACCTATTATCTTATGTAGAATTTGCGTCCAGAAACTTGTTCATAGCACATAAAAATCGTGACATTCTTCTTTATGTCGGGAGAAATAGTATGATGAGAAATTACTTGAAGTACAGGGTGGCGGCGAAGGATATTTTGACTTCAGTGTTTTTGTATCTCAAGTGTGTTACTTAATCGCGCTAGGCCCGGACGTGCCTTAGTATAATTTTAGGAAGAAATCTTGACGTAGCACACCACGAGTCTTCAAGCAGCATACCACGAGTTTTGACGCTTTTGGTTGTATCCTGAATGTTGCTAGAGGCGTGTTGGTTGTACATAATCGTGTTCACACACGGAACTGGGCAATCCTATGACTGGAACTGCGTGTGTCGAATTGTGCTGTACTACTGGCAGGATCCCATTTTATGCACAAGCATCACACTTTCCTTTTATCCCTGCATTTTATTTTTTTATCAGCGCAAGCTAAATGCCAGTTTTTATTATTAACTTGTAGTTATCATCGTAGACACCAGTAAAACTAAAGATGTGTTAACAGAAATCTGTGGCAACGGAATTTGATGTTTAATTAAAGGTGTATTAGTCCTGTTTATACATTTCAAACGTTTAATCGTCACTAATTTCGGTACGTATTAGTAACGGTTACACGTTTCAAAACGTTTAATTTTAACTAATTTTATACGAATTAGCGATGTGTCCCTGTTTCTAAGTTGCAGTAATTTCGTGTGATGTGCAGGACCGACAGTACAAGGACGACAAGATCAACTGGTGGGACAGCGTGTACGGGTTCGACATGTCGTGCATAAGACAGGTAGCCATGACTGAGCCGCTCGTTGATGTGGTGGAAGCCAAGCAGGTCGTCACTAACTCTTGCCTCATCAAAGAAGTCGACCTCTACACAGTTAAAAAGGAGGACTTGGCGTTCAAGTCTCCCTTCCATCTCCAGGTGCGTTTTTCTCCTGTGTTTTGATACGGTGTATTTTTTTTATTGGTGAAAGTTCTTGTTTTGCCTAATGTGACGAAAATATTTTCTTATCTTTTTTATTTTTGAGAATAACATTTAGCAATGGCTTATTATTATAGGGAAATTGCTTTTCAGTCTTTCTTTTAAAAGGTGTGGATTTCCTCGCTAGCTTCACATTTCACTTCATATTTTAGGTATAAATTTCCTTGCTTGCTTCACATTTCACGTTTGTTTGTCAGGTGCGCCGTAATGACTACGTGCACGCGCTCATCACGTATTTCAACATCGAGTTCACGAAGTGCCACAAGCGCACGGGCTTCTCAACAGCCCCCGAGGCACGCTACACTCACTGGAAACAAACAGTCTTCTACTTGGATGATTACATCACTGCCAAGAACGGAGAAGAAATTATGGGTACCTTCACCATGAAGCCCAACGAAAGGAATAATAGGGACTTGGACTTCCACGTTAGCGTTGAATTTGAGGGAGAGTTGTCATCTTGTAAAGAGAGTCACAACTATAAGATGCGCTAATTGTCTGTAGCAGCTCTCGTATGTATCAAGGTGAGGAGGCATCAGGGAGCGCGCGGGTCTAGTGGTTAAAACTTGTGCGCTCTTGAAAATTACTAATGCCCATTTGTCTCATGCTTGTGTACTGGTCACATGTCTCAAGTGAAAGTGAATATTTACGTATGCTTTATTTGTTTGAGTATCTAAACGAGGCGTTTCGAAATTTTTTTGCAGTAAAAGTTAGACATAAAACAATCATTGTGAAACTAGTTAGGTATAATTTTCTCATGAAGGTTATTATAGAAGCCCAATTAAATTACGGTTCATGTATCGTTAATTGAAGGCATTCTTCTTTTTCCCGCGTTGAGTTAGCATTGCACTCGAATCGCTGAATTAAAATCGGCATATTTTTCGCAGGTTTAGTGTTCGATTCTCGTCTTTCATGGTGTACTTGAGAAGATACTCTACTATTCAAGACCAGCGGTGTGGGCGCGTGTGCCTGCAGTTGAGCTTGTGTGGTCTGACGCTTCCTGAAGCAGTTCGGGTGAGGGCATCGGCAACACTTGGTGGTCAGCGTGGTTTAACTTTAAGTCACGCTGACTGCTTTCATTTCCTTGTACATGTCAGCAAAGTTGCGATTCGTAATTTTGTCTGTTGAAACAGTAGGTTATGTTATTTGTCATTAAATGATTCAGCTTCATCAATAAGTCATTCGGTAGGTTATAATTTATTAAGCGTCGTAAAAGCCGATGCTATTGCCAAACAAGTTGAAGATATTTATAGAGAACTGCATTCGAATCTCAGTAGCAGTGTGTGAACTGCGACATTGTACGAACAGCGATGTTATACTGCGTAATACCATCTCTTGGCTTCAGAATCAATATTTCCGAATATTTGTGCTACTTCTTGAGTATGAACCGCTTCTAAACAGCTTTTTCTTTGACACGCTCCGATTTTACTACGAACAGGTATGAAAAATAACATGCATCTAATAAACATTTTTTATTACTCATTTTGTTTGAAATCTTTCAATAGCTACGCTAATTATCGTCCGTGCACCATAGTTCGAGTCAATGGAATAAGACCTAGGCTTTAAAATTTTACAACACTGAAATCCCCTTTATTGTACTTCTCTCGACCCATACGTTCAATTCTTGCATTAATTGATGTCTCAAGCTTCCCTTTCTGTATAAGTCTAAAATGAAATGCAATACATCTTTCATCAAATTTTATACTTGCCATGTCCAAAACATTAATGGCCCACCCATCTATGTATTTCTCATGTGTATACTTGAAATACCCATAACTCCTCGTGTAGACGGAACACCGCGACGATTTGAACTAATTTCGCGTCATTTTAACAACCAAACACTTCACTCATCCACAGTAACAACCTGAAATCTTCAACTTAATACAACCAACCCTTTCATTTGAAGACCCATATGCACCACTTACACGCTTCACGTCTAATCTTAATCGCACCTTCACCGTACACAACTAACCGTTGACCTTCACGACTCAATTACTTCCTCGTTATTATGGTCCCGTCTTCGTGCACCGCCACTACAGATAATGCCTCTTACCGGATCATTCTATTTTACGAGTCAATCAAATAAATTTTTTTTTCAAATAAATAAGCAAATTAGCTTCGAGCAGGGTTTTCAAATCGATTTCATGACAACACTGCATCTGGCGGCTTACTTCACGTGTTCGTTAATGTAGAACTGCTCTGTGCCCTCCACGTCCATGCGTTCATAGAACCATTTACGGTTTATTCTGAAAAATGAGGGTTAATCTGTACACAATCATAAAATGATTCTCTTTACATTCTACGGGTATCATTAAGAAACCAAAGCACTTTCACAGTATCCTCGCATGGAATTCATATAAATTCAACAGCAAGCTGTGCTTCACAACTGAAAATTAGTTACAAAATTATATTGGTCAACATAAGAAGTATAAAAATTGTTAGTTATGTACACGTCAACTTCGGTACTTGATCTCATGTTCGTACACAGGACATAAAAATAACAATACAACTTATACCACGTATGGCATGAGAGTTTAAAATTAAAGAAATTGCAAGAATTTCATACAGGTAAAATGTGACATTTCACTCGTCCATAATACGCATCCCGGGAGCAGTAATGAGGCAGTCAGTGTACACGAGGTATTGGTATCTGTTACTAAACATTAACTACCATTTCCTGGAATTCTGACATTCCACAGCCTAACGCCATCGCTTGATACAGTATTTATGATTTGACTACTACTAGTGATCACGGCTACTGGTACAAAGCCAAATGGAGTTCGACATCAGGTCTGAGACACTAATTGTAACCTGCGATCAACTGGGAGCCTGGTAAGTCGGCCAATTTCCTCAACGCAGTGGAAATTACGCAGGAAATCAAGAGAGAATTAGAGTGAATCGAGATTCAGATATCCGGAATGAGAAGAGTTTGAATTGACAGATATATCGATAGAAGCCGCTAGAATGTACTGATTTCAGAAAAGAACATCTTGGGACCAGCAGCGTAAGCAACTCATTCAGTGAAATTCTCAAGCTAAAAACTGCATAGACTGACTGAGCCGACATTACAGTGACATCCGTACATAATGCAACAAATATCCTGTTACTTCCTACCACTGGCCTATTCGAAAGAATATTCGTATAATTCAACCTGAAGAATTCATATGTTCATTATTTTTCCTCATGGGTGACTGACAAGTTCCCTCAGAATTGTGTTAGGGCTGCCCCACTTCCACTCATATTTATATCACTGACTTCAATAATAGGAATTGTAGACTGACTACAGCGCTGTGCTGGAGACATGAATGAGGATCCTGAAGTTCACTCTATATTCAAGCAGTATAATGTAATTCTGAATAGGGGACTTGAGAGGCACTGACCTGCACTCACTGCCGCACTTGAGAGACCGACACTTGGGACACGGGAAGTGGCAGCCAGGGCAGTCAGAGCGGAGGCAGTCACACACATCATACAACGACTTGTCGCTGCTGATGAAGCGACCTTTGTGGTCGTATACCATCACCTCTTGCGTCCTGAGAGTCCCAAGTACAGATGATCCATCAATAATGGCTGACCAGTGATGATTATATTTTTCTCCTAAGTTTGGACTTACTACGAAATGAGATTTTGATATACATTACGTGTTTTTGAACGATAAAATAAATTTCTTTTGAATGCTGGAAAAAATTTCTCTAAGACGGTTGATTTAATTTGTCACGGTACGGAGACCAACCTCCGTGATCAGTAAATTTCACAATTACATTTTGTTCAATTCAGATACACGTATGTATTACTCACAGTCTTGATCCTTTCCTACCTGAATCATTTGAACCTGAGTGAAGTAAAATACTTTAAATTTAATTTTTTTTCTAATCTAATACTAAGAATGACCGTCGTGTGTTTGCATATTTATTTATATATTGATTTATTTATATGTTTCATGTCACTTTAAAAAAAGTAGAGAGATCCAGAGCCTCGTATACTCGAGTCCGCATCGTGGATACAGAGTTCGGTGGGGTATTGCCCTATGATTCGGGTACATTGTACCCGAATATGACACGAATTGCAGAGTCTATTGCAGCAGTAGAAAACTAAGTGTCTTGGTTATCACTAGGAATGTTGTCATTACAGAAATACTCAAAGTGTTTGTCCTTTATAAATACATGTAAAACTAAATATATTGCATTGCGTTCTTATATGTAATTTTATTTAATATCTTTTCAACAGTATTTGCTATCATTTTTGATGGCACGGGTATTATCACCAAATCTAAACCGTCATTTTTAACGGCTGAGTACACTAGTCTTACACAAATACCGTCAATATAAACTAACTAGGCAGTTCCAGTGGAAATTCTACGATTTAGATTTGACTAATTTGAAATTATTATAAAGATAAATGCATTGAAGATTTAAGACGAATTGTGTTTTAAATGAATACTTTTCATTATTATATACAGGACTCCCACTGTGCATCTTATCGAACAATAACGTGGCCCAGATAGTACCCGCTAGAATTCCTTGATTCAAAAGTAAGAAAATTAAGGATCTATGAAATAAATACATTTTTCAGTTTTACCCGTAATACCATCATAATCAGAATATTTTTCTTGAATTTATACAGAACTTTCATTTTGTACCTTACCTAACGATAACATGACCGTATATGAGAAGAAAGTTAATAACGGAACAAATGGCGTATTTTATAGTGCCTTTGGTATCCACAATACAATGCTTGTAATACATGCATACCCATTCTGATTTCAGTTCAATAATTTTTCTTCAGTAATAGATAGGAAGTAATGGAACGGACACACACAGATACAGAGAGAAAGAAAGATGGAGATACATAGTCGATTATGTATGTAGATACTCCCACAGTACGCAGGATGCAAGAAGGCGGTGGTGGCGGGCAGGAAGTGCTGCGGGTGGCAGGTGTGTTCCGCCTGTGCGCCACCACCTCAGGTGGCAGGCTAACCACTTCAAGTGGCAGACATGCATACCCGTTCTGATATCAGTTCAATAATTTTCTTCAGTAATAGATGGGAAGTAATGAAACGGACGCACACAGATACAGAGAGAGATGGCGATACATAGTCGATTATATAGGTAGATTTCTATTTTATTAGTTCAGTTTTCTAAACAGTTATATACACACACACACACACACACATATATATACATATATACATATATATATATATACATATA
>VCRD01010458.1:0-12376 GCA_006783055.1 Trinorchestia longiramus | reverse complement strand
TACCCACCAGACACTCGCCTAATACCCACCAGACACTCGCCTAATACCCACCAGACACTCACCTAATACCGGCCAAATACAAATACCGGTGTGCCAAGGACTACTATAACTATTATGGTAGTCCTTGCGGTGAGCATAAATCAGAACGGCCGGACGCGTGGTCATCAAGGCTTGAGAACCTGTCATTGCGGGCGGCTGAGCTCAACTCTGATTTGAACTTACAAAAGTTACTCTTTCTGGTCGGAAACAACTGGTGCACAGCCAGGAAAACACTTCGGCTTTAATGTTCCAAAAAACAATACTAGGGAAATTAATTATTTATCCGTGCTTCTTATACTTTTTGAAAGTATGTTGTCCTGCGTTAGAAGTATAATGTTTGAGTTAAAGTTATAGACTTTTTTTCATCTGCACCAACTATTTTTGACCAACGTCAAAAGTTGTATGTACAACTATACCCTACCAAAGGAAAAATTTACGAAATATTTTTCAGGCATGTATTAACAAAAAAAACAGTATATTTCCAATAAAGTTGGTACATGAGAAATATAAGAACATTGGTTTTAGAAGTCAATATAGAATTGTTAAGTGGTAAGTATTCTATGCATGGTAGACAAGCACAACTACATTAACACGTTTGTTGCGATTGTCCAGCCGGTGCAAATCTTTACTTTTTGTACACATAGGCACTAAAAGACTTGGAAAAAATTACAGAACCTAACCTAAGTGACCCACCAGTGGGTCGTATCGCAACAAACGTGTTAAATTAATAACGATGATACGCACCTTTACTTCAGAGCGTCATGGGGATGTCATCCAAATCTGTGCACTACGTTGTAAAATCCAAATGGCACTGAAACTTTTCGAACACAAAACCACTTTTCAATATATGCAAAAAATGTAGGAGATGCTTCAAAAATTTAACTTTCCAGAACAGGTTTGAATTTTGAAAAATTTACTAGTCAACTAAGTTACCACTGGGAGGATAACCATGAAATGGAGATGATTAAAATTCCAGTAAAGGTTTCATAGTAACTAAAACGTCGATTAAGCGATAAATAATACCATTTTCACAGGTAAATTTGTTGCTCAATGTTGTCACAATTGTAAAACTTAAAATGCTACAACCGATTGTAACATAAGGCTCTATTAGTTTTAACTTAATTTGCTTTTTCATTCATTACGTAAATGCAAGATGGCGCTCTGTAGGCCCCAGCAACCACGTCCGGAAAAATTTCGTTTTTGTTTTTAAATCACAAAGAAGAAGACTTAAAAATCAAGTATTTCTGATTACAGATATCGCATATTAAAAGTTGTCAATTGCAAAAGCCTTAATCTTGTCAGCTTTCATACCTCGGACCTCTTCACTCGCTCATGCTTAGTTAATCCGCGCCCCACCTAACCTAACTAACCCCTGCTGTAATAGTTTGTTCACAACTTCCGTGCAAATGCTTTCAATTTCTAGAAATAATTAATACATAAATTAGTCATCATATAGAAATAGTGAACATGTAAAAATAATCGTTAAATAAAATTAGGCATCATAAAAGAATATTAATTACAGAAAACATCAGTAGAAAAAAAGCAAAGTTTGTAAGGTGGTATGAAAAACTAATTCCCCAATTAATTAATATCATTACTTTAACAATTATGAGAATTAATCAAATAATTCATATTAAGTATCATACTAAGTTCATATTCTGTTTTTTTACAGCATCAATTAGATAAATAATTGTCAAGCTTTCCTCAATTAATTCCAAATTTTGTACGAATTCGAAAACAAAAACTGAAAATTATTTGTAGTTTTACCAAATTAACTTTCCTAAATCAATTAATACATAGTAAATATTTATTACTTGAATCATGAAATGTAAATATTGCAGGCTCATTAATATTCATATACCATAATATGTACCAATATGTGACGCTGTTTAGTAATTTTATTCCCAAAGCAGAAGTTATAGGCCTGCTTACAAGTACTTATTTGAATATAACAGAGCAGCAACGTTCACTAAACTGTTCTACCATGATCAACATAATTTATTCTTGATCTGCTTGTATCAGTAATATTTCAGTTGATTTTTCTCATCGTATTAACTGTATTTTTTTCAATCAAGTCTTACAAGCAACTGTAGTTCAAATTCTGCAAATATTTAACAGTAATGCAATTTTTCTTTCAAGACTTCGGTTCTTATGAACACTTAAGAATTATCTTCGAATTATCTCCCCTCAAATGAGATACTTAGTTTTGATTTCTGGAGAGTATAGTTTTAACCGAAATGCTATACTTGATATCCTTTAAATAGAATCTTTTGACTACAATTAAACCAGCTAGTCATCCAGGTAACTTAATTAGCATACTATTGCAATATCACTTCCTCATCTGCACAATAGCATTGCATTTTACCCTCCTTCCATCACTTCCAATGTGGCCATCACCTTCATCACCCACAAGAACTTTTATTGAAAGAACTATTCTTCAGAACTTTTTAACTCGTATTGCACCATTCATTAAACAATCAGCCCAGATTAAGCTTTCCCTTTCGTGTCCTCTATTCACTTCTTGATCTTTGCTTATGTCTCTGTATTCACTGTCTTGATCCGTCGTTCAACAAAACAATACGATTTCTTAGAAAAACTCAAACATTGAAAATAGTTTTTTTCACATTGACTTGTTTTCACTCCTTGCTTTATATTCTCTAAACACCTAAGAGCAAAGGACACCCATCTCCAAACAGCACCTCACGACAGCGGCCACCCAGGGCTTGTCCGGCACAGGCGAGATCTGTTGCTGACCAACACCTCACCACACGACAGTTGGCCTCACTCTGCGGTACTGCACATCATTAAGGCAACGTATGTATATATACGAGTCACGAGGGGATACTTCAGCAGGCACGTGGTGTTCTGCACGCAGGTACGACAGGCCGGTATAAATACAGGGTGCGGAAACAGAACTCCCCTTTTTCAAAGCAAAACGCATTTAAAAAAGGAAGTTATGTTGCCGTGTCCTGCAGTATATCAGGAATAATCCAGGTGGTAGCAGAAAGCAACGCTCAAAACGTTTGCAATGCAGGCCATGTTGCCTTGATCGGTCATGGTCATCTTAATGTCAAGAAATTGGAGCGATACTTCGTGGAATTTCTAAGGTTTTTTACTGTGCAGCAGGAATTCTAAAATGGACGTGTTTTTAATGTGAACGTAAGATAATAGGAGAGGTAACCTATCCAGACGACCTTACGTAAAAATTAATTTTCATGAATGTTTGAATTCAAAACAGGGGAGAAACCTGTTAATTCATATAACTTTTGAATTAACATTTAAAGAGTAGCCAGTTTATTCATTTAATTTACAAATTGAAAGTCAAGTAATTACCAGTTATTATCTAACTCTTCAATTAAAAGTTGAGGAGTAATTAGTTTGTTCGTTAAACTTTTATATTAAAAGTTAAAAAGTAATTAGTTTGTTCGACATAAATGTTGAACCTGAATGATAATAAGTCTTAAGGTTATTCATGTACAGTATTGTATTACAAGATGACATTTTTTTGCTCTACTAAATTCCAAGATTTGAATGAAACGGTAGGGCGTTATTAATTTCTTTAATACAACGAGTCCTGAAAAAGAATTAACTGATTAGAAGAGTCCTTTCAGAAATCATTAAGAACAGAAGAAACAATTAACACGAATTTTTTACTTGGCTAATTTTTCGGACTAAACTCGTTCTTGGAGATCTGAACAATTCTTCTTGTCTTCATATTAGGAAGAAATATTCCATTATTTTTAATGGATATTGTGTTCCGTAAGTTACTCTTACTTGTTGATTATAAGATTTCATCCGAAGCGTATCTTCGAAATTATAAAATGTCCGAAAGTTTTAGAATTCATTATGAAATGAAGAACTAATTACATTAGCAGATGGCTGACTAGTGCAACTAGTTGTCAATTGCTAGAAGTGTTGAAAATACCAACAGATAGAGAAATAGAATAATTAAATAATTTACCTTGCAGCTTCTTAAAAAAAGAAAGAAAAACAATTTATTCCAATTAAGAACAAAGATGAAGTGTATAATCGAAAATAGAAATAGTAACACATACAAGTCTTGCTACCATCACGAGCAACAAACTCAAGAAATCCGTAAATTTGCTGCTACGTTTGACGTATTCAAGCCTCGCTTGGATTCAGTCTGAAAGAACATTGACCTCTTCTTCCTGTGACTCACAGAACCCTTTCTAAGCATCCTCTTTGAATTGGTGGCTTTTCAGGGGCCTCCGATGTCTTTCATTTGCACCTCCTTCTAACGTCTAGACATCTACCAGCACATCACCTCACACATCACATCTACTCTTCTGGTGTCACACTAGTTTTACAAGGCATGGAACCTCCTCTCATTCTAGTCCAATTGAGTTCAGTTCAGTCAATTTACTTTTTTCACTTTGGTGCTCCTGTTCACGCACTTCCCACGTCTATTGCTGTCCTACGAATGAGAAGTTTCCGTGTCGTCCTCAATTTTCTGCGTGTTCTAATAGTGTATGTGCATTGGGCACTGTCGCGTGTCATATTGACTTCTATCTGAAATGCTTCTCACGTCGCTCTTAGTCGCACATGAAATGCTTCTCACGTCGCTCTTAGTCACACATGAAATGCTTTTCACGTCACACTGACTCGTTCAGGCAATGCTATTTACGTCGCTCTTACTCGCATATCAAATGCTTTTCATGTCATACTTATTTGCACATGAAATACTTTTCACGTTGCTCTTATTCGTTCAGGCACTGCCTTTAATGTCGCACCTATTCGCACATGAAATGCTTCTCACGTCGCTTTTATACGCACATGAAATATTTTTCACGTCACACTTACTCTTTCACGCAATTCTTTTCACATTGCACTTATTCGTGCATGCAATGCTTTTCACGTCACACTGACTATAATTATCATCATAGCCAAATTAAGAAAACACTGCCGTTTTATCATTGCTGTAACAAAAAAAATTAATAACAGTGATAATGACATAAATCTCAATTATAATGATAGCATTAACGATAAAAGAAGTCACACACGTGAACATATTCAATCTAAATGCATGGAACTCTTTAGAGAAGAAAGTGTCTCAGAATGGCAGAAAACGTACGTGTTCATATAATTAAATACTTATAAGTATAAGAATTTATATGCGTGCAATAAGTATTGAAGAAAAAGTTGAGGTGGAACATGTCTTTGATGTACTGTGTACAACCTGAACAAGTAGAAAATACGATTTTTTGGTAGTAAAATGGAAAGTACAATGCAAAGTACATGTATATTGGAATGTGGAGTGAAATTATTACTCAAAATTCGGTACAAAAAAGTTGCGATTAACGTATCCGAGGCATGTATTTTCGTATACGGGGACACAGAACAAAGTGTGACAATGTGCTTATTTTTCCCCATCTAGTTCTATCTTTTCGCTTCCAATTATCGATTAAACTTCTTCTTTCTGTATTTCTTCCCGGCAGACTACATGCCTAGAAGAAACAGAGCTAACCTGCACGCCTATCCAACGCAGAGATAAAAACTCTTGTGCATTAGAATATAGTGAAAAAAATTATACAACACGAGATCAATACAATATTCTAAAATATTACATTGACGTGTGCAAACTTGACAATGACAATGCATTTCTGAAGTGGTGCTCTATCATGTGTTGTGTTTATTTTTGACTGCAATGCAAACTAGCAAAAAATTGTAAAAAGAAAAAATCCAATTCTAATAAGAAGTCAAAGTCAAATTCTTAGTCATGTAAATTAGTTAGTCGTTTGATAACGTTAAAATTTCAATTTCTTGCTTGATCATCATTACCATTATTTGCATGTTTGTAGCTATTTACTCTATGACTCCGACATTGAAAAATTTAAGGAAAATCTATTTGCATCGTAAAATTAACTAAGGTTAACGTAAGCTGTGTGGTAATCTAAAAACAATGGAGTTTAATGAGACACAAAAATACGTGAATAAAAAGTGAAAAAACTTCGTTTAAAGACTAAAAATAAAACTGTAATGCCCAAACTTCTATTTTCTATTATATCTTTTTTTAAGATCACTCCACTTATTAGCTGATGTTTGCGAACAGCATTTTTTGGTTTTCCTAGCTCTTGTACGGGATTACTTGTGTGTTAATATGCACAATAAGAAGCATGTTGTAGGTTCAAGCTCCTACTCACACACTGCACGGCCTCACGTTTGCTTCTTGGCGTTAGGAAACTGCTGACGTTGCACAGCCGCAGAATTTTCCCTGTCAAAGAATGTACGACAATTCGGACAACTACGTTATGATGTACAAAACTGCTGGAGTCAGCGTGTTCTATTTTTGTGTACTCTGAGGAGTTTACTGATTCAATTCAACTTGTTTTTTTACTTCTCAATGCAACGATCGGAATTTTGATTGATGGTTTCAGAGGGTTGCGATGTGCGTATGAATAAATAAAAACCAAAATCTACTAAGCGAATATGTTTGCAAAATAAATGTTCAGTCTTATAAACAATGTTCTTCGCCTATTCAATTAATTTACAAATTTCAATTCACAACTGAATTATCTTTGACTATTTTGTTCACCTCAACATTATGAGTTTACAGTAGAAAATGAAGACAGTATGGAAGGAGAAGCCAACAAATCACATCCTATGAACCAGATGTTGAGGAAAAATATGATACAGCGCACCGACTGAATCAAGCAGAATTCTTATTTGAGACCATGGCTTGTCAAAGGAGGCAGATCTTCTAGGGTCAATACTACAGCAATGGAATCTTCTCCAAAGTGATGTCCGTATCTCCCAGTCAGAGAACGCCACAGGGATCTGCTTCGTTTTTTCGAAGAAGAACAATCTGGTTGTTTGCTACGACCTTGATGGCTTGATAAAATGTTTGAATTAGAACCATATTCCAATTGAATGTATGCTATGCATAGATTTTCTAATCTTAGATTGAAAGTTGTATTACTTCACTAAAGTAACCGTCTTCCTTCTATACCTGTTGGTCATGCAGTTTGCAGAAGGAGATTTGTACAAACATGGCAGCCCTCCTTGACTCAATAAAATATGCTGAACACGAGTGGAAAATCTGTAGTAATATCAAAGTCATTGCTGTACTCTTAGGAATGCAGCCAGTGTACACTCAGTACTGCTGTTTTTTATGTATGTGGGACAGTACGAATAGGAAAACACATTGCAGTCAAGCAGACTGGCCTGCAAGAAATCTTAACTCTAGCGCGAAAAATGTCGTTGCCGCCTCATAATTCTCTTCACACGGAACTACTCGCCAAGCATTCATTAATGTAAAATTCTTAGAATGTAACTGTCATCATGCAAATTTGAAATGCACTTTCAATGAGGTTGGTGTGAGTAATTAAACATGTGTATTTTTCTCTTGATCCGTTATTCCTCACACCTCTCTTGAAAGTGTAAATTTGACTGCACCAAATATTTCCGACCAGAGGGAATAGTTATTATAAATATAGTATATAGTTTCATATGGTTTCATAAAATAAGGAAATCACGGTCAATTCGACAATTAAGTTCACATCCGTGACGGTGCTCGACATCCAGCTGGGCACGTCATCCAGCTGGGCACATCATCCAGCTGGACACATCATCCAGCTGGGCACGTCATCCAGCTGGGCACGTCATCCAGCTGGGCACGTCATCCAGCTGGACACGTCATCCAGCTGGACACATCATCCATCTGGGCACATCATCCAGCTGGAAAAATATTCCACCAAAAAATTGGATGATCGATTTCTGTTCAGACGCAAAAGGTACATAATAAACAATAAATATTTCGAGCATGCATTATCGGCTAAGTTACAAATGCAAAATAAATAGACTGAATTTTACAGTTAGTATTTTGGACGAAAACAACAGCTTCTGAAATAAGATACTCAGAAATAACTCGCATTATTTTGATATTAATTTTCAAAAGTAAGAAAGGTAATATTCTTTTCTAAGAGACATGAGCAATTAAGTTAATAGCTTGATCTAAACCAGAAATATGCGCTCAAGCTTGGCCCATTCTACAAAACGAACTATGATAGAATGCACAAAAAATACTAGAAATAAAAAAAAATTATTTTACCCTAAACGACTTAATACATACGCTAGAAAATGATCATGACTGTACTAGAGCCGAAAATCTTAAAAAAAATAACTTCTGATGTATTTAACTGAAAATATATCGCAAATTTGGAGCTACATGGCTTATATGAATAAAGACGAATTGGAAAACCTAAAAACGAATTCATTTTTTGAGATAAAATAAAATAAATTCTTTGCAACTAAAAAACATCTCTACCCAAATCAGACGTCAGAAATTCAACCCAGCGACAATTCATTATTATTTCGTACAGACAAAATTCACAGAATTTTTGAGCAGCACTCCTCATTCCTTTTAAAATTATCCGTCTCTTGCTTGTCACACTTCCTTGTGGCAACTCGTAACTCGTCTCCATAATTTTTGTTCATCATTTCTCAGGAATAAAAAATCAATTCTAAAAGTGGGCAGAGGGCGAGCCTTGTCATGGTGATGGGCTCAGTAAAGCACGTGAAGTTTAACTTGAGTCAACAACCAGTGAATGATAAACGATCTCAGACCACAAGCTTGGGTTACAAGGTGGGTCTCTGCGGCGGGCAAAGAGCATCCAATGCTCCTCAAAAATGACACACAGTCAATAAAGAAGTGAAACTGATAAGATTGTTGTATGCTCAGTTCACTGGAATACACCACTGTGATTTGGTGGGTGCATAGATATGGAGTGTACTCTTTATTTATTTATGTTAATTAATTTTATGAGCTTACATAATTAACGAATGTAGCGATTAATTATTGCAGTTAATTAAGAATTTAAACAGTGATTTTGAGATTACTGAATTTGGTGTCCAATTAATTATCACAGTTAATTAGATATTTGAGCATTAATGAAATGAACAGATTTATTTCTTTTTTCAATCCGTTACTCGGATCTTCATTTGCTGCATGCACCTGCTTCGTTAATTAAAGACAATTTATTATATTTTCCTCCCATAGACAACAAAGATACAAAACACTATCTTATGATCCTGATGCCTTCTCTCATCAAATCTCCAAGCCGAGTCCCAAAATTGCACAGCTTTCTCCAAATTATAAAGTATAAACGTTAAGCGACATTATATATATGAATCGATTCTATTTAATTTAAAGATTGTTGCTCTTAAAGATTGCCTTGCTAAAATTAAACGAGAAACCTGCAGTTTTTGATAGAAATGCAGTCGTGCGGAGTCTTAAGGGAAATTTCGATTATTTTATCTGGAAAATCATTCAATCTGTCCCGTGAACATTTGGATTTTGCAGAACAGTATAAAGACAAACATTCAGTCGCGGTGCCCTGCATGTGTAGCACGCGAATAAAGGTTCTCATACTGTACGAGCGAATTAAATGTTTTTAGCATGAAAATAAGTGATTGACATGAAGGAAGGATCGACACAGAAAATGAAAATATCTAATGTCACTCTTGGGTTATAAGTAAAGCAGAAAAAAATCGGGAAAAGTAGATCAATAGAAATATTTAGGGGATAATCTCATACAGTCTGTCCTTGACATGCTGCACATGAGAGTATAACTGAGAGAGAGAGAGAGAGGAAAAGAGAGAGAGGGAGGGAAAGAGAGAAAGAGAAAAAGATGCCCCATCTGTATGCCCGATGCATCGTATCGAGTAACACAGACCTCATTAGCTTTGATGTAAATTACTGTAGGGCGTGTGTTTATGTGGGTTTAGCTGTATTGCGTGTTGTAAAATAACAACAAAACCGGGAGCGATGGGACTAAAACACCTTATCTGTATGCACTTCAGTGTTTTGTTTCGAAATTGGTTGGTTTTCACATGTGAAGAAGAAATAAAAGCACATACATATATGTATACACATACCTCATCAGACTTTGACCTGCACAGCACACAGCCACTCATACTCGCAATCCTGAGTACTGTATGGTGAAGAGAAGTAATGATTGCACACATTACAGTACTGTGTACGTACTTCATAGAGCAGAGATGTGAAGTTGTACCTCAAAGTTGTGTGTCGGTGATTGTTACGGTGTGACACGGTGTTATTTGATTGTTACGGTGCCATTTACGGTGTTATTCGATTGTTACGGTACGGTTGTGTGGTTAGTCAGAACCACACTCTGTCGTAAGTCGGATAGTGTAATCAATCATTTTTATTATCAATTAAATCATGGATAGGTATTTTGTGTTAATAATTACAAAATATAGATATTAATTATAGATATTAATTTTGTGACGTATTTAAACCTCTAAAACGTCCACATTTTGGTAACTGGTTTAATTTTGGAAATTTCAGATCTTTTTACTTAAGACTAATTATTGATCATCCGTGCACAGACTAACTGAATTAATTATCTGAATATCACCAGTTTACGTGCAACAATTAATAAAATTAATGCAAAGAGCCTCAATTATTCCTAGCGAAGTGATCATTTGATTTGCCCATGACTTCAAAGCGTTGTGTTTGAAATTTTAGTTTTGTAAAACTTTTATGATTTATGCTCATATTTTTTGACGAAAGCTCATTGAATTTTCTCCAATTTGTGTACAATTTACGTTAATTTCAAGAATTTGACGAAAATTAAAGTTTTATTGTAAAGACGAAGTCACGAGTTGGTCAAGTCTTACATAAATACGAAGAAAAAAACACATGACGATACACATCAGCCCAGCTACTACTTATTTTTTCATTCAAAAATAACAATTGCTTTTCAGAGCTGTTAGCAAATCCATTTGCGTGACAGAGCTCCATTTTCTGTTAAGAATAATTGAAGAATCTGAGCAGGACTCTATTTTTTCCATTTTCATTTTCTGCCATTTCCGCGTTACAAAATTCCCTTTCCAGTTAAAAAGAATCGGATAAGCCCGAGCGAGAGACTGTTTTTGCCATTGTACTTTTCCGTCATTTGCATGGCACAGGCACCTCGAAGAAGCTGTAAAGATGTCATGACATCCAGCACTAGCCGTCAAGAGTGCTGTGTACTCTCATCCTTTCTGCATGTTTGAGGTGTAGACCATGACTCTATAATTCTGTGTGTGGTGGACATATTAGCGCCGTACTTGAGTGATATATGCTTCTGAGCGCTGCAACCAGCGTCGAGGTGTTTAAAAGAAAGGCGGCCGTCGTGATCTAGCACTTCACAAGCTAGACTTCCCGTAACTTGGCGCTGTACGACCTGTAGCTTTTTGTCCTATGTCCCATAGCTTTTAGTCATGCGTTCCGCAGCTTTTTGTCATACGTTCCATAGTGTTTTGTCATTCGCGCAGTAGCTTTTTGTCATACGTCCCGTAGCGGTTTGTCATTCGCGCTGTAGCTTTTCGTTGTATGGCCTGTAACTTTTTGTAATAGGTCCCGTATCTTTTGGATGTACCTCCAGCAGATTTTTAGACTTTTGTCGAACGTCCAGTAGGTTTTTAACGTTTTGCCATACGTTCTGTAGCTGTTTGTCGTATATCTCGTAGCTTTGTAACTATACGTCTTATAACTTCTTATCGCATGTCCCCTAGCGTTTTATCGTACTTCCTGTAGCTTTTTGCCATACATCCCGCAGCCTTGTCTCTTTTTTGCCGAACGTCCCGTTGCTTTGCCATACATCTTATAGCTTTTTTCGTATATTTCGTAGTGTTTTGTCATACATCCCGTACCTTTTTTGCAGTACGTCCTGTTGCTTGTTCTCGTTCATTTCGTAGTTTTGCAGCTTTTTGTCCAATGTTTCGTTGTTTTTTGTCATACACTATGCGGCTTTTTAACCATACATCCCGTAGCTTTGTAGCTTTTTGTCATACATCCCGTAGCTTCTTTTCGCACATCCCGTAGCTTTTTGTCTGCCTTCTCTAGCGTGTGAATGTCATACAGGAGCAGAGGCAGTGGACAGGGAGTAGAGTGTAGACAAGCTGAGAAGGAATAACAGTGAGGTTGTGTGCAGGGCCATGCAAGAAGTGTAGGTTATGGAATAGGTTTGTGCAGCGCTAGACGTTGGTGAAGAAAAGACATAGAGTGGGGCATTGAGTGGGGCCTAGAGTGGAGCATAGAATGAGACATTAAGTGGGCATAGATTAGAGCATAGAGTGGGGCATGAAGTGGGGCATAGAGTGGGGAATAGAGTGGGGCCTAAAGTTAAGCATAGAGTGGAGCATAGAATGACACATTAAGTGGGCATAGAGTAAGGCATAAAGTGGGCCATAAAGTGGGGTATAAAATGGGGTATAGAGTGGGGTATAAAATGAGGTATAAAGTGGGGTATAGAGTGGGGCATAGAGTGAGCCATAGAGTGGGGTACAGAGTGAGCCATAGAGTGGGGCATAG
>VCRD01010451.1:0-12395 GCA_006783055.1 Trinorchestia longiramus | reverse complement strand
TTAATTGTGTCTATACCCTCCTTGTGTTGGCCTCACTAATGCATAATATAGTATTCATGTCAGGGGGTTTGGATTCCTCCAATTTACGACGTCTCTCTCTCGTCATGTAAGATCGATTGCATTCAATTAACGTAAAATGTGTATGTAATACACTCATCTTGTAAGAATTCGATTAATGCTCGTAATCATTATGAATTTGTCCTATGACATGTAGAGAGAGAGAGCACGTATCGCCACAATATAATAGAATAATAATAATACAATAATCTAATAATAAGAATGACCATCGTGTGTTTATTTATTTGTTTGCATATTTTTTTATTTATTTATATGTTTCGTGTCACTTTCAAAAATTAGAGAGACCCAGAGCCTTATATATTCGAGTCCGTATCGTTGATACCGAGTTCGGCGGGGTATTGCCCTATGATTCGAGTATATTGTACCCGAATATGACACGAATTGAAGGGTGGAAAGCATTAGTAGACTACTCGACACTATTGGCAAAATCCAGAGTTTGTCGAGCAGGAATAGACTACTGTCCTCTATTCTAGTCTTCTCGTATGATCATGTCGCATTGGCGTCGAGGTGAAGTAGACTACTTGCAGTAGTCCAGTTCACCAGTTCCAAGGCTGCAGCAATGCTGCGCAGGTGAAGTGGACTACTCTCAGTTTACCAAGTCAATATAAGAGAACTAATATGATTGGTTGGAATTTTCGTTGTGACTTGTGATTGGTTGGTGTTTTCGTCGAAGAAAATTATGCACCATTCTTTTTTTTGTGGGTAACCTATGTAAATTTCTGACTGTTGAGATCGAGCTCAAAACATTTAAATTAATTTTTGTAATTGTTTTTTTATAAAATAAAGTCAATGTAAACAATCTCGTAAAACGTACATCTGACTAATCTTTAGGTTTGAAAATTAACTGATAATAAAATACATGATATTAAATCAGATATGAATTTATTTGTTACTGTTGAAATAACATTTACAGTATCTAGACTTGGGGACGGCTCATAACTGCAAATAATATACAAAAAACTTTCTTTATAGTTTGCAATACATCATTTTAGGTTACTATTGGGTCTTAAAGTAAGTTTTATCCGTTTCTTGATTTATAATTTTAGTGATCGAATATATTAATCGTACATGTGTGTGGCTATCAAAATCACTTAAATATTATTTACACTTGCAGATTTTGTGATAATTATTATAATTAATATGTATTATTGACCCAAATTTACACTCCAAGAAATGAGTACATCAGGCATATTTTGCTACATAAATTTCAAAAGGGCAGTGCAGCAAGTCCAGCGAAAAGATCGCTCACGAACACATGCGGAAATCATTTGGCAACCGAAAGGAGTTGTAGAAGATGATTTCACGTATCAAAAAGGAAGCCTTTAATCTTAAGGACGAGCTAAGAAAATAATGCTCAAAAAGACTCAGTTTTAAAGAATTTATTGCTGGCTTCCATTGATGATTCTTTCAAAACAACTAGAACAATGAGCAGGAAGTTTAACGTGAGCTGTGTGACCATATATCATGAAATGATAAGAATTGCTAAAGTCTCCAAGCCTGGAAAAAGAATTCCACACGATCTTTCAGAGAACAATTTCCAACAACGTGTGAACTATTGTCTTACTACGTTATGTTCAATTTCAAACCAAATTCTTAGATAGAATCGTTACTGGATATAAGAAATGGATCCCGTACAATTGTGTTAAACGTAAAAGACTGTGGCTAGGCCGTAATTCCAACTTTATTTCACAGCTTCGACGTAGTCTGCAGCTGAAAAAATTTCTGCGTGTAGCGGAACATAAAGGGAATTGTTCATTATGAACTGTTAGGTGGCAAGCAAACCATAACTTGTGCCGTGTACTGCCAGAAGCTATGCCGTTTGAAGACTGTTCTAAAGAAAAAACGACCTTCGTCGGTAAACAGAAGAGAAGTGATTCTGCACCATATGAATACCAGACCCCACACTTCAAGAGGGACGAAGAATCTCATTGAACAGTTTTGTTGGGAAAGTTTGATTCATCCACCATGTTCTATCGATCTTGTTCCTACAGATTAAAATCTCTTTATAAGCCTACAGAATCATCCTTCTGGACCATTGCTTACTCCAAGAAAAGAGTTTGAAATGAAGCCAGTTGAGTTTTTGAGTCAAAACCAATGAATTTTATGACAGAGGCATCAAAAAACTTGTAGAAAGGTGGAAAGAAGTCATTAGTGACAGTGGTGACTATGCCAATGATAAAATAAATCTTGTTTTCGTTGAATTTTCATTCCAACTAAAAAATGGACAGAACTTTCGTTCCAAAAATTGGCTGAACTTTCGTTGCAACCTGGTACTCGTCGTTCAACTCCCGGCATAACTTTTTTTTTGAGATTCTTTTATCGACTACTTTTATTCGTATTATTTCAACCCAAAACGGAGATTAGCATGACCGACGACTGGTGAACGGATCTGCCTCCGATGAGAACGACGCCAGTTCGAGACTCTACTGCCTTGGTCTTTTTGTGTATGACCATTCGCGGATAAAATGATTTTTCGGCCAGGTACTTTGGTACCGACCTAAGAAATGGCTAAAAGGTTCGTTCCTATCGCATCATTCTATTACTATTACTAAATGATAGAAATAGATAATTAGTTGTATACACTCTTGGTATACAAATCACAAATATACTGAAGCCTAATTTCTTCTTTGAAATCTAAAATTTACTTGAATTTTCCACGCCATTAACAATTGATGCCAAGTTTCGTGTATGACTCTATTATTATCAACCGGAATTCTAACGAATCAAGTTGTTCATGTCCAATTCGAAACTCACGTGTGTGATTTTGTTGAAGAAATTCAACTTATGCCGCTATTTGCATCAAATAACTCCTCTTGTTCTAACTTAGCCTAGTTTTAAGTGCCTACTTCAAATTACCATACAACCCATGATTTTAGAGTCCATAATTTCTTTATTTAAGGCCAAATGGAAAAATGTTTCACATTCAAGCTGTAACTATGACTTTTTAGGAGATACAAAATTTATTCAACAAAAATATCTCCCTTGAAACAATGGATATCCAACGTCAATTTACAATTTATTCAGCTTAAATCGTAACATAGAATTTAAAAGCAAATTTTAAGTGAGTGGTTGCTCTATATGGCCTAAATTATTCACTCAATACACAGGCTAACACTTGTCTCGCTGGCGATAGTTGTTGAGCTCTTATAAAGTATATTTTGAGTGCTAATTTCAGGTATGTCGTCCATTTTCTCTAACACCTCCATTTTTCGCGATACATGCAACGATTTATCCGTATTAACCCATTTTATGTTGCTCACACGAATCATTTAATAAAACAAATACTGTAAACAGTTAACTGTCACGAATATACAAATGCATGGAACAAAACCTAATACACGTTCAAAACTTTTTCTACCTAATAATGCAAGTGAAACCATAAATAAAATGAGCATTAGTTTCGGAATCCTGTTTTATGGAACATTCGTGAATTATTAACTTCGATCATACAGTTATTTTATTAGTTCTATTATCAATCTGTCGTTTTATGCGCATCCCATCGTCCGTGATAGCAATCTTCCATTGTCTCAAGA
Organism: Trinorchestia longiramus; assembly: GCA_006783055.1. NCBI lineage: Eukaryota > Metazoa > Arthropoda > Malacostraca > Amphipoda > Talitridae > Trinorchestia > Trinorchestia longiramus. Next base: position 8,784 of record VCRD01010451.1, on the reverse strand, counting down.
CTCTGGTGAAATGTTTCACCCTGCTGTGCGCATGCACGCGAAGACTGCTACCCCCTCCCTCTTGCTACGCCTGTCTTCTGCTGCCCTGATTCTTTAGATATTTAGTTAGCTGCGCTTCAAGACAAACCTGAATGTTTAGCTTCGTCGCAGCAAAATACCGTCACTTAGCAGGTCTGTGCGTGAGGCTATGTGCCAGGGGTTTATGGGCTCAGTAAGGAGCAAAATGGGACATTAAAATACAAGGGTTATTATACTTAAAAATTGTAAGAAGAACCATACACAACAGTCAGTAAGACCCCATTCACAAGAGTCAGAAACCTCATTTACAAGTGTCGAAAAATCCATTCTGGCCCCAAGGTCCTATCAGGGAATGGCTTTAAACTGTTGTCCGACCGTTATTTAACCCAGAAGTCTTCAAACTTTTAACCGCCGCGACCCCCTTTAAAAGATTTCATTTTTGTACGACCCTTTAACTTCAAGAAAATAAAGAATAAAATACATATATATATAAGTGAAAAATTTATTGTTGATAAAAAATTGGGTATACTGTAAAAAAACATTTAAAATGTGTGTATTTTATACAGTAGACCCAAGAAGTTTATAGATACTATTAGCAGCATTAAATAATTTCACTTGTATTTCATTAATGGGATTGATGCGCCTGCATTTTCTTATACAGGTCAAATCTAGGCTCTATTTGTGTTAATGTTGGTTTAAATACAGTTTCAATATTTACTTAACTAGATCGATGTTTCTTTTGAGATTAGTTAATGCCGAAAAAGCCTTTTCACACAAATATGTTGACGCGAAAAGTAGAAGGGTATCCATTGCAAGTCGTGACAAGTTTGGATATTCAAATTTGATGCCAACGCAAAACGAATTAAGACTTATTTTAGCAAACATAGTTTTTGGAGAAGAATCAAAAAAGTTCTGCAAATTCTTCCTGTGTCTTTAGTGTGAGATGATACATTTTCGAGTTTAGCATCAAATGGATTTTGAATCCAATTAACTTGGCTCATGTCTGATATTTGAAGAATGTATCTTTTAAAATATTACCCTAAGCTAACCAAGTTCTTACTTATAATTATTTGGTTATTTTAAAATTTAGTTAGTTTTCTATGATGAACTTTTCCAGACATGGGAACAACTAAAATGTGTTGCGTTTTACATTTATCAACCATACATTACCTTTCTTTAGGAAAACTTGAATTTTTTAAGTTAATGTAAGAATGAATGTTAATGTATTTTCGCCTTGTAGTGATATATTACGGTCATTAAGCTTGTCAAGAATATCTGACACATAACAAAGTTTAGAAAGCCAATTTTCGTTTGGAAATGTTTCACCAAATATGAGTCGTTACCAGATAAAAATAATATGACTTATTTCTTTTAAAGCGATCAGCATTCTTAAAGCTCGACTCCTTAAAACCCATCGAATGTCAGTCTGAAGCAGCTAGGATTCAAATATTTGAACCCATTTCTTTGCACAAATTTGAAAAGAGCCGAGTATTATGAGCACAGGTTTTGCTGTAATTAATTATATTACCTGAATCTTGTCACACTGCACACAATTCTTCGTTATTGTTTTTCGTTTCTAGCACCTGCCAATGAATCATGCAATGAGTGAAGGTTATACCTTCATTGCATACAGACCTGACTTCATTGTGGGAATCCACATTCTTCCCAGTCATTGCTATACATACCTTCCCCCTACCCCTCTTCACGTGATGAGCGGGGTGACTCAGTGTCTTCCTAGCCTAGCAGCCGAAATGGAAGAAAACATCGAAAGTGAATCGCGTGTGTTCGAATGCCTGTCCGTCACTTGCACACCACTGCGTACAGAGCGACAAGTGGGAGAGGTGAGCGGGCGACACTCGAAACCCAGTCATTGTCCGAACACTCGAAGCCACCAGTCCGAACACAGTCGTATCTTAGAAAAAAATCATCCCATCTCAGCAGCACTCGTCATTGGGACTAGCTAGAGTGGTCAAAAGGTCAAAATATATTAGCGCCAATCGATTGAGTGCGGTTAGTACTCCTAGAAGTAGGTTAGTGTGAATTTATATTACACGTACTTACTGTGTAATTGTAATGTAAACAAGACCTATATTTTTTTTAAACCCCTGGATACAGCGATAGGCGCTGTGGCGGAGTGACCCCAACGGTGGGCCACTTAGGTTAAGTTCTGTAAATTTTACAGTGCCTTCTAGTGATAATGACTACAAAGTGAAGATTTGCACCGGCTAGGCAATCGTGCTCAACGTCTTGAGGAAAAATGAATAATATTAATATGATTTAATATTAATTTACAATTGACGTGACAAATACTATGCTGAAAGACATCCTAATCAATGAACATGTTAACAGAAGGCTTGCTAGCGACGAAGCAGTAAGATTTTGTAGCAACAGAAACTATGTTCAACCGGGCTGGAGGGTGTGGAATTGAACGTCTAACGAAATGTAACCGAGTTCATGTTTCTTCAATTATACAAATTTATCCACCTCTGCCGTAATTATTGCGGCGTAACTGCCCAAAACGAATGTATATTCATCTTTATTGATAGTCAACAGTTTAATATTAGTTAATATTAGCTTCAGTGAAGTTTTCCTCATAGTCCAGCTTAGAGCTAAATCTAGTTCTTTTACATTTTGCAATCAAGTAAAGACAATGGTTGCATGTGCGTAGCTCCGAAGCAAGGCGTTGCCATCTCGGAAGTTCCAACGTTGCCACTGCTGGGTTCTTAAACCCAGTTCTTTGTATAGTTTGCAGTTTATATATGTAAATTACTATACATGTACGTGGCATAGTGTATTAATTCACTATATATGCCATGCATAGATAACTGTATACATATTTCATTTGTTCGTTTTACTTAAATCGGGGCTGAAAAATCCAGCAGTGGCAGCTGTGCAACCGAACTACACGACGCTACCTGCGCTCTGTCTGTGCCAGTGTTTAATGCACACGGCGTGCGAACATCATACGTACATGTCTACGAGCTCCCGTACATATGTATTGAATCACCGACATGAACGTAGCTCTTTTCACGTTTACTTGCCTTCACTTACATCTTAGTGCCACGCGAAATGTGTGTTAGAAAGAACTGCTACAAATCTTTCGTAGATTTTGTATCTCCATAAAGTTGTGTTGATGTAATTTCTTTTGCGGTAGCGGTGAGAAAATTCGGCCATGTGTTTTGGAAGAAATTTTAACTCCCAGTACAATATTTCTTTATCGTCTAAACAAGGCATAAAAATGCACATAAAACAATAATATGTAAAATATTTGCATCGCAATGCCGTTTCATTTCACAGAGGTAAAGTGTCGCATCAAACCATAAATATATAGTATTGAAACCTAAACAGGAATATATCCAATACACTTGTTTGCTGTATGATCAAAGTTAAATTATTTCTGTTATCCATAACTGGAAATAAAAAAAGTCCGTTTTGGTGACTTATTTCTTCTATGTACGAAATTCAGGTTAAACATGTGCTTAATAAACGTATTAAATGAATCGTTTAGACAAATTAAGAAATAGACGTCTTAAGGATAGAATTTAACAATGCTCTTAGTTGGAGATGTGTGTATATGTATAGATGAATATACAGAAGTTAAATTAAAAATAAGAGAAACTGTTTTTTTCTGTTTACATGGTCATCGAAATTAGATATGAAACATAGATTTTAAATATTAAACATAAGAATTTTAATGAGACTTTTTCGAGGTGGGGTGGACAGCTTCTACTTAATCACCACTGTAGGTGGACATTAAACATGGTTAAAGACCACTGAGCTAGAGTTTCGGAGGGGAGGGGTTTAATAAAGAAAGACAAGCAGAACGAAGACTTTTCTTCATTTTTTATGTTGACGACTGAGTGAGCTGCAAAAAGTTTATAAAGGTTGTCATGTAAGCTTAAGAAAAACTGAGTGAAGCTTCGAATTGTTTTCACTAACGTATACTGGGCTTAACTTGTAAAGATGAACAATTACAACTAAAATATTGAGGCATATCTTCCTCATTTAAAGGTAAATGAATATATTTCCTGTGTTTGAGTCTGTGCGTGTGCCTGTCTGCGATTGTGGTGCGTACCTTGATAATACTAGCCTAGTGGTGTATGTGTATGCTTGTTTCCGTCTTGAGGGTGTGTTCACATCAGTGGTGATTGTGGCAAGTTGGGAGGCGTTTGTGTTGGAATTTGTTATGTTTTTAATGGTTTTATAGAGTTTACTAAAATTTGTCTTGTGGTCTAGTGATTCGACAAATATTTTCCAGTTTTCTGTTTGCTTTTTAGTAATTTTTCCCGTGATTTGTTCGTTCAGATCCTGGATGTGTCGTGCGGTTTGGTAAGTGTGTGGAGTGGGTGTATTTCTGAGATTGTTACGTTCTTTGATTAGTCTATATACTTCATATTAAAGTTTGGGTTATGATGCTCTCTGTTAGCTTTGGGAATGTGTTTTTTGTCAGCTTCTGTGATAATAGTGTTGAATTCTGCTACCGTTTGATTTATGTCATTCATGGGGTGGGTGTGGAGTGTTGCGAAAAGTTGTTCTGTTTTTTCGGTGAACCTTCCCTAGTTAGCTTTTTTGTAGTTCATGTGTGTTTGCCTGGGATGGGTGGTGAGGTCTTTGCCAGTGTGTACTGTGACGATAGTAGGGTCTGTGTCTTTTTGTATTAAAATATGTACCTTATCAAGATGTAAAATCCACGACATCACCAGCTTGTTCGACTGGTGAGCGAGTCTGCTTGCGAGCGGAAAGACCCGGGTTTGAATCCCGCTGCCGACATGGTTGACGCGGCTAGAAATACGGCATGGGACTTGGGTAAACAACCGAATAATTATCGAAGTAATTATCCGACCCAAGAATGGGCCAAAAGGTTCGTTCCTATAGCCTCATTCTATTCTATTCTATTCTATTCTATTCTATTCAATAGTATTCACACTTAAAAGCGCAGTAACTTTTATTATAATATTCGTATTCTTCATTGCCCCGTCTTTTCCTTGTGACATCAGATGGATGTTTTTTTTATAATTTTAAGTTGAACAATAATAAACTATGAATTAACTTGGAACGTAAAATGTGCGTTTCATCATGTATAAATACATGTGTATGAAAAACGGTTGTGACATTTTTCTGTTCGATGGCCATGTATGTAAATAAATTTATTATTGATGTTAATATGATATGTTAAATCACATTAACCATCACATTATGTTAAATCACATGTCAAATAAATAAATACATGTTGCACACCTCGACTATACGGTAAGAGCATTATTTTCGCATACGCCAATTGAACTTATGTTATAAAGACTTTTCTTTCGTGCAAATTTATTCATTATTTTTCTTCCTCATGCTTTACACTTTCTATGAAAGAAAAATACGAATAACTTGCAGAAAGCAAATCTATTCAGAAGTTTTAAATTTACTGCCTGGTGACATAATAACTCTGACTAGTGAAAATGGCCTTAAAAACAAGCGTCCACTTGTAAAATGAGTTAAATGACAAGTTTTGCTGATTATGAATTGAAAATTGTGAATAGAATTCACAGTAGTATATCATTTCGTCAAGTTATTAGTCTGGTCCGATTTGACATGTCGGCTGAACAGTCAAGCAGAGAAAACAGCTAAAAATTCGATGAATTTGCTAAATCTTCCTCAAAAATTGCATGACGAAATGCGAGTTCTGCAACGCTGTCACGTACGACAATGAAATACTTCTGAACACATGGATACGTTTGACCAGGAGAAATACGTTCCACAGAGTTAAATTTCCATAAAAAATTATGTCCATATTCCAACATATGGAAGTGGAAAAGAATATTGAAATTGAATATTCAGTTATTAATGGTAACTACAGTTAATAGAAATCCTGAAGTAACCGACCTCAAAATTTCTAGTGCAATTGAAGGGTGGAAAGCACTAATGGACTACTTGCATTTTTTCCCATGGTAAATATAATATATTTTCCACGGGAAAAAATGCAAGTAGTCCACTCCCGTGCTGTCGCTAACACAGCGCAGACAGAGGCGATTACGATCCAGTAGTTTACTATATGAAGGGTGGACATCATTAGTGGACAACTTGCATTTTCTCCTGTGGGAAAAAATGCAAGTAGTCCACTAGTGCTTTTCACCCTTCAATTCTGCTGCATAAGTTATTAACAAAAATTACAAACCTCAGCAATATGTCACCCGTGAGGAGTCAGAACTGCTTTGGGTGAAATTGCCAGTGTTTTCATATTTTACTCTAAAGAGTTTCCTCAGTTTCATGTTAGTAAGGATACAGTAATTCTGCTCTTATGCAATAACGTTGCTGCACCCGTCAAAGTAAAACTTCTGCTCCTACGTATCGATCAGAAAAACTAACCATTGGTGAATGGTGAGAACAAAGTTTACTGGTTATAAAGCCCATTAATGAAAAAGTTAGGGTCACGAAGAACAAATACATTTCCTGACTGAAGTATGACATCACCAGTGCGGTCAGCTGGTGAGCGAATCCGCTTGCGAGCGGGAATAACCGGTTCGAACCCCACTGCCGTTGCCTCATTCTATTCTATTTAATCTTCTTACCCTCCGTCCAGACACAATTTTCACAATGATCTCGACAACAAAGCCATGTTCTAAATTAAGCCTCTGCATCTGATACACGTTTCACTGATCAGTATCCTCACATACAAGTTGCATTTATGGCACATATTCAAACTTCCCTCCTACAATCTTCAGGGAATATCTGTTTATGCGAGAAATAGTATTGATACTCATTTAGTGTTAAATTCATCGTTCAGTTTTGACATTTAACACGTAGACAATAACGGAACTTCATGGTTAAGTAACAAACTGAAGGTAATAGTGGTAAATTCTACTATTACCTTTTATATAAGTTTCGTAGACAAATTAGCTCAACAATATGCTTTCAATCATTAATAATAATTCAAATTCGAGGATCTTATATTTTCGGTTCCAACATCTACATTGAAAATTTTGAAAGCATGAAATAATAAGGTACTGAGTAATTCGAATTGTTTTGTTGTACATACCCATACTATTAGTTTATTAGATGCAATGATAATTTATTTCTGCTCGTACGCTTTCAACATGATAAATCATTGTGTTGTCATTGATTAAATTAGCCGTGTAGTACACAAGCACCTTTCGACTCCATGCACACAGAGGTAATTCAAATTAGTGATTCGAGTTTTTTGTCACACTCACACCTGCATATTAGAACTTATTTTTGCACATGCAATGATAATCTATTTTCCAATTGTTAGGCTCTGAATAAAATCGGCTATTGTTTTTTGTCGAACCTCATATGTGAATAATCATGCGAGATGCAACCTCCAATACCTTTGTTTTCAACGACTCATTGGTGTTCTTTCTGTCACCAGAATTTCTGAGTTGTTTTAAAATCAGAAACTTAAAGTAAAGTCAAAGTATATATGTTAAATGTTTAACTATATTTTAAGGGTTTTCTTAATAAAGGTTATGAATTATCATAATAGATGTACTCAAAAAATACTTTAATATTCAGGAATTTCAAAATTTAACCGGGTTGTATTACATTCTGTATGTATCAACATTTTTGGAAACGAATAGCTTCAGTATTTGTTTTCCTTTAGCTGAGATCCCAGTGTTAACATTGCTATATTTACTATCAGAGAAGTTTTTCTGGTTTGTTTAAAAATACTATCGTTGAAATTTACAATGGTAAGACAGTACTTAAAGGTATCAGACGAAATTAAGTAAACAATAGAATTAGCTTGTCTGTAAAAATTGTTGCTTCATTACGCAGAAGCAACAAACCCTATTGATTTGAGTACGACATTGAAACCCTCACATTTTCTGCTGAGAAAATTTTTTCCTGCGTATACTCGTATGAACGATCGTATTTTTTTAAAACTGCATTTTAGAATTAAAACAAGCACTGGCATTCTTATATTTAATATACAAAGTAGCCTACATAGAGATAATTAAAATATACCAAACTATTGATTGAGCTGCAAAATAATTAATTTATTTGGACAAAAATAATTTCACCAGAAGAAAGAGGGTTGTAACCTAGCCCCCTCGAGTAACCAATCGCAGAGCAGCTTTAAAAGACGCCTAGGTAGAGCTGTGCTCGCCAAGCAGGGCGAAAATACGTGTTCGGCAGGAGAGCTAAAGGAGACTACTGTCGAGTAGTTTACTTTAGCTGTCTCGTGCGGTCGCTGACGTAGCGATGACAAAGGCGACCACGATCCAATAGTCTACTTTATATTTTCAACGGGGAAAAATGCAAGTAGTCCACTAATGCTGTTCACCCTTCAATTGCAGTCAGTTGCAGTAAAAACTAAGTGTCTTAGTTTTCACTAGGAATGTTGCCTTTAAAGAAAAACTCAATTAAAACGTTTGTCCTTTGTAGATATAGATAAAACTAAATATATAGCATTGCGTTCTTATATGCAATTTTAATTAACATCTTTCCAACAGTATTTGCCATCATTTTTGATGGCACGGGTATTATCACAAAATCTCTGCCATCATTTTGACGGCTAGGTACACTAGTAAAATAATAAACAAATAAAATAATAATAATATTAAATAAAATATTGTATGGACAGTAATATCGAAAATACAAGCAAAATAGAAAATTGAATCTAGAGGAAATCTCGATTTTAGGAGAGCTTGTTAGAACCAAAACAATCACAAAGTAAGTATCTACATATATAATAGACAATATATCTCCATCTTTCTCTCTCTCTCTCTCTCCCTCTCTTTTTCTCTCTCTCTCTCCCTCTCT